>JAJOOO010007670.1:0-13794 GCA_029582685.1 Solanum piurae
ATAATTAAATATATCTGAGATACATGTATCTGGACTCAATAGATACATGTATCTGGAGACCGAAACATGATAAGAATTGTAATATATATCGAAAAATCACGAAAATTAGACATGTAATTAATTAACCCTAAACTAGTGAAATTTATATTATTTTTTCATCATATTGAGCGTTACAGATTTGATTGATTTTGATTAGAACTGGCAATTTCAGCTCATATTGTAAAATCAACACATTTTATCCATATCTCAATGAGTTGGAATGTGAGTAAATTCCTTAGATGACTTTGTCCTATAATATCACTTTTACTTTTTTTTAGGACCAAAATATGACTCAATTATTCTTATTTTTCTCAAAATATACTCCTCTCTCTTAATAGAATGTCATGTCACATTATTCTCTTTTTTTTTCTTAACAATACAATAAAGCAACTTCTTTTAATATTAAATTGAAGCATTAGCTCATTCTTGAATTTTATAAAAGGTAATCGAATTTTAAATTAAGAAAACTAATATGTTCAATCATTTTTTTCCTTTTCAGTTATGTTTTGTGAAAAGGGAAAAAAAGGAATAGCGTTACATATTTGGACACTCATATTCATTGTCTATCACTTATTATTTAATTTAATATATTGTTACAATTCAAAAATAGATGTGATGACACTCATCTTATCCCACCAAGACAAGTCAGTCTAAACTCAAATAATGTAGTAAATGCAGAAGTAAAGTTGGAATAAAAGTGTAATACTATAAAATAATGCGGAAATTCATAATTAACTTAAATGTACCTCTAAAACCTGATTGTGATGTGTTGAGAATGATTTGAAAACTTATTGATTCATTGTTGATGTTGTATCACAATTGTGTTATTGTGAATTATGTGTAACACCCTGAAATTTTTTGAGCTAAGACTCGAACCATTCATCGTTGTGAGTAAGATTTTACGGAGGAATTTAAATTTTCTTAGGTGTCAAGGTCACTAGATGTAGCACCTCTAGTTCCAAAAAGAACTAGAGAGGAATTCATCAAGTCATCCGTAAGTTCTTTTAAGTTTTGGGTCAACTTCAAATGACCATAATTTTTTTGCACATAATGAGTTCGGTGGCCCATAAGGTATCAAATCAAAGATCTTTGAGTCTTCTTTCCAACGCCACCGAGTTTGCTAAAATCTGAGCTCGGATAAGGGAGATATGACCGTTTGAATGCAGCCTCTCTAGATAGGGCCTTTTCACCCAAACTAAGGAGGGGTGTTTTAGTCCTTTCCTTACCCCCACTTAGTCTTAGCATGAATTACACCCAATTAAGGGTCTAAACTGATTAGAATCAGTTTCATTCATCCCCAAAGCGTTTAGGGTTTTAGAGAGAAGATTCAAGAGGAGAAAAAGTTCAAGGTTTCAAGCGTTCATCCAAGATTTTGCCAAGAACCTAGTTCTTTGAGGTATGTAAGTTATCATAGTGTTGGGTTCGTTCACCCACATGCCAATCATGTGATTTTTATCCGTAATTTTGTTCTTGAGGTTTAATGATTTGAGTTTTGAAGAGTTTCTTGAGGTTTTGTTCTTCATTCCTTGTTAATGGAGTTTGTTGAATTCTTGAGGTGAGGATCTTGCGAGTGAGTGTAATTCTTGAGGAATTTTGAGTAGATTTTCATGTACTTGAGTTAGGTTGACGAATCTAAGAATTTTTGAAAGAATCCAATCAATTTTAGGTGAATTACGACAAAAAATTGAGAAGAAAAATTTGTCGGAATGACCTGGGAAATGGGTGGCATGACGCGCCACTAATGCACCAGGGTAGCTAGCGTGCCCCACCAACAGTGCGCCAGTGAAGGGGATCTGCAGTTTAGGGGCTGGCACCCCGCGCCACTCAGTGCGCCAGGGTTGCCAGGTCCCCTACTCTTCTGTCCTTCTTTTCGTTTGAGTTCTATTAAACCTTTGTCGTCAATCATTTCTTGATTTTAACTATACAAACTACATCTAATCATCGAGAAATCCTACATATCATGATCCTTGAATTCATAATTCAAATTTTAGGTAGAGTTAAGAGTAAAGTTTGAGAAAGTCCATTTGAGCCTTTTCAAGGAGTCTTCTACAATTACTTATAAGTTGTTTCAAGACTCGAGTAGGTGAGTATGTGAATGAGAAGCGTGCATTCATAAGTCTACATTATTATTGAGATCCTTGAGTCGATGTTGTTCATATCCATAATTTCGCATGAACTCTATAAATTGAGTATCTTTGAAAGGAGTAGTATCTTCGAGTTCTAAGTTCTTGATTACTGATTTCCTAATCCTTTTGAGATTATATTCCTAATTATGGGACTACTACATGCTACACATGAAGGTTCTTGAGTTGAGTTGAGTTGTTCATGCCCATAATTCTGCATGAACCCTATGAGTCGAGCATTCTTGAGATGAGTAGCATCATTGAGTCCTTGAGTTCTGGAGTTATCGAGTTCTAAGTATTGAGTCATATATATGGTTATTGAAACCCTTGAATTGGGTTGTTCATGTCCATAATTCGGCATGAACCCTATTTTGAGAAGTCTTTTACAATTATTTATAATCTGTTTAAAGACTTGAGTAAATGAGTATGAGGATGAGGTGAGTCAAGTTTTATTTTTTAAAATAAATATAAGGGAACTAAGTATTCCCAAGAGTAAATATTTTACATTTAAAATGAGAGGAAACTTTGATTTCCAAATGAGTTCATGAGGAGTTTTGAGCACTATCTCTTTTAAGTGAACCTTTTGAGTAATAATCTCAAAGTTTGAGGATGAGAAAATGTTTTTAAACATATGGGCATGAGTTATCTTATTGGGAGTAGTATTGAGCACCAATATGGGGACAAGTTCAGACAACTCAAAGTTCTCATAAACCATGTATGCCAACATGGGTAAAGGGTAATACTTTTTAGATGATTCCTTATTGCTTTTAAGCATAGCTTAGTGGATCCATTTAGTTGAGGATGTCTTATACTCCGGCAAGGTATATGATAGTTCTGGCAACGTGAGCGAGACGTTATATCATCACGCTCATAGTGATGGTTGTCAGTTAGAGAATCTCCCATATAACAATTATTATTGTATTCTTACATACAATTGAGTTATTATTATATTTTTACATACAATTGAGTTATTATTATATTTTTACATACAATTGAGTTATTATCTACTGTTTTAAAAGTTTTTTTTATTGTTGCTTTATACTTGAATATCTTGAGTTGAGTATCTTACTTTTAAGTTGAGTATCTTATCCTTGAGTTGAGTATCCTATCCTTGAGTGGAGTTTGAGTTTAGTTGAGTGAATTTGAGAAGAGGTAAGTATGTTTCTTTTCTATCAGTTCAAGCTTATTTTTATGCTTTAAAATTCCCCTTACATGCTCGTACATTCAATGTACTGACACTATTTGGTCTGGATCTTTTTATGATGCAGATACAGATATTCAGGGTTATCAATTGATACTCTGTTGATACCACTTGCAGTTCCAGTTAGCTTTGGTGAGCCTCCTTGCTTCCGGAGGGTTACTTTCAGTTGGTTAAGATGTTGTGGTTCTTGTCTTGATAATCCTTCTGTAATAGTAGAGGCTTCATAGATAGTTTAGAAGTCGAGAAGTCTATCATTATTCCCTTTGTTGTTGTAATATTTTGAGTTCATGAGGTATTTACTAATACTTATTAAATTATTTTCAGATGATTATTGGATTTGAGTTTAAATTATTTAAAGTTATTTTTGCATCATGAGTTTTCATTTTGCTTGAGAAAGTCTTTCGTTGGGTAATGAGTCAGGCTAAGGGTTCGTTTGGGAACCAATAATGGTTTTTGAGTGCCAGTTACGTCCAGGGTGTAGGCTCGGAACGTGACATTATACATTGTTATGGAAATGACGATCTCCTCATTATTTGTGTGAACATGTCATTTGCATTGGTTCTGAGACATGGTTGTGACAAGTGTTATGTAAATTGAGGGAGATTAATAGATTAAAGAGGGTGTATCATTTCGAAGGATGTGTATCACGCCCCGAGTCTACACCTAGGACGTACCTGACACTCGAGAACCATTACTGGTCCCCAAGCGAACCCTTAGCCTGGCTCAATCCTCAGCGAAAGACTTACTCAACATTATATGAAATCAAAAGTAAAGATTAACTCAGAGTCTCAAGATAAATAACTCAAAATATTTAAAAAAACATTCAACTAGCCAAAGAGGCAACTCTAAGTCTTGAACGTTAACCGTTGAAAATGGAAAAAGATTTCTCAAAACACTACTGTCTATAAAGCTTCTAATAACTATTATGGAAGTCGGGACAAGACCCACGACATCCTAAGAATATTGAAAGTAAATGTGGAGCCCTCTGGAAGTAAGGAGGCTCACCAAGGTAACTGGAACTGCAAGTGCTATCAACGGTGCGCCTGTTGGTGACCCTGAATTCCTGTATCTGCATCATGAAAAAATGCAGGTCAAATGGCGTCAATACATTGAATGTACGGGCATTCAAGGGGAACTCTAAATCATAGGCATAAGCTTGAACTGATAAAAAGGAAGAATATACTCACATTATCTCAACCCAACTCAAGGATACTCAACTCAAACCAGTATGAAAGCAACAATAAAGATGCAGTATAAAGAAATCTTTTTTAAAAGTAGAAATTAACTCAATGTATATAAAAATACAATAATAAAATCTTTTACTCTTATTTGAGAGATTCTCTAACCGACAACCATCACTATGAGTTATGTGATGATACAACATCTCGCCCACACTTGCAAAACTGTCCTATACCTTGCCGGAGTATAAGATATTGTAAACTAAGTGGATCCACTAATCTATGCTTAAAATCAATAAGGAATCATCTAAAAAGTATGCTCATTTACCCATGTTGGCATACATAGTTTATGAGGGTTTTGAGTTGTCTGAACTCATTCCCATATCGGTGCTCAATACTACTCCCAATAATATATATATATATATATATACCATGCTCATATATTTTAAAGAAAACATAACTCCTCCTCAATTTGAGATAATTACTCAAAAGACTTCTCTTAAAAGAGATAATGCTCAAAAACTCATCATGAACTCATG
This sequence comes from Solanum piurae, assembly GCA_029582685.1. Classification (NCBI taxonomy): domain Eukaryota; kingdom Viridiplantae; phylum Streptophyta; class Magnoliopsida; order Solanales; family Solanaceae; genus Solanum; species Solanum piurae. The sequence goes on from JAJOOO010007670.1 coordinate 5,081, forward strand.
TAGAAAACAAGGTTTCATCTCATTTTAAATGTAAAAATCTTACATGCTTGGGAATACTTAGTTCCCTCATATTTATTTTGAAAAATAAACTCAACTCTCCTCATCATTATACTCATTTACTCAAGTCTTAAATCAAGTTTAAAAAGATTGAAAAAGACTTCTCAAAGTGACTCGAAAGGACTTCCTCAAACTTTACTCTTAACTCTATCTTGAATTTGAAAAGTGAATTCAAGAGTTATGATTCATGATATATAGGATCTCTTGATGATTAATGAAGGTTTAAATAGTTAGGAATAAGAAGGGATTGAAAGCTCAATTCATAGGAACACGTGAGGAATGAGAACGAAGAAGAAAAGTGGTATGATGCTTCGGCGTAGAGGTGGCGTGTCGTGCCATGCCTCCCATTACTGGGGGTCATTTCTGGCGCACTGCTGGCGCATCGAGGGCGCAGTGCCACAACTCTTTTCCAAAATGTTCTGACGAATTTTTTGTCGCGAGTTTTTGCCCTAATTCACCTAGAATCAATTGATTTCTCCCAAACTTTCTTAGATTCGTAAACCCAACACAAGTAAACAAATATCTACTCAAATTTCCTCAAGAACAATCCTCAAACTCAAAACCCTCACCTTAAGAACTCAATATACTAAATCTCATGGATGAATTCGGTAAATAAAATCATGATTGGCATGTGGGTGAACAAACACATCACTATGATAACTTACATACCTCGAAAGAATCAAATTCTTGGCGAAAATCCTCAAACTCGAACGAACACTTGAACTTCTCTTTTATCTCCTCTTGAACTTCTCTCTAAAACCCTAAGCGAGTTTAGGAATTGTGAAAGCTGATCTCAATCATTTTAGACCCCTATTTGGGTAAACAAAACGTGTAGAATTAGTAGGGTAAGTAAAAGACCAAAATATCTTTCCTTAATTCGGATGAATTTCCTTAACTGGGTAGGCTGTACTCAAACGGGGATATCTTCCTCATCCGAACTAAGAATTTAGCAAACTCGATGGCGTTGGAAAGATGACTGAACGACCTTCGATTTGATATCTCATGGGCCACCTAACTCATTCTATACTGAAAGTTGTGGTCGTTTGAAATTGACCAAAACTCACAAGTTAAGAGTAGCTTGAACAAACCTCAATTTAACTCTTTCCAATTTAGTTCTTTCTTAAAATTAGCTCTTTCTAAGACTGAGGTGTTACAATATCTCCCCCTTGGGAACATTCGTCCTCAAATGAGATCACCCTAAATAGAACTAAGGGTGGCAACATCTAACACCCAACTCAAACACCCAACATGCAATTTAACACAACATAGCATATCAATTTAAATAGTGTTTTACAAAAGTATCATTACCTTAGTTTGGAATTTCTCCGAAAGTAAAAAGATGTGGATATCTCTTCTTCACATCCTCCTCAACCTCCCAAGTAGCTTCCTCAACAATCTGATTCCTCCATAAGACCTTGACTGATGCAACATCCTTGGTTCTCAACTTACGAACTTGACAATCAAGTATCTCAACGGGTACCTCCTCATAAGATAGGATGTCCTTAATACCAATATTCTCAGTAGGTATAATCAGTGAAGGGTCTCTTATACACTTCTTTAACAAAAAATGTGGAATACCGGATGGACTACTGCTATCTCTGGTGGTAACTCTAACTCATACGCTACATTGCCAATTCTCTTGTATATCATGTAAGGACCAATATACCGGGGACTAAGTTTCCCCTTCTTACCAAATCTCCTTGGCGCACCGCGCCACCCCTTTCCCAGAATGTTCTAACAAGTTTTTCTTCTCAATTTTTTGCCCTAATTCACCTAGAATCGATTGATTTCTTCCAAACACTCTTAGATTGGTATACCAAACATAAGTAACTGAAAACCTACTCAAACCTCCTCAAGAAAAACCCTCAAACTCAAACCCTCGCCTCAAGAACTCATCAAACTCCAATAATAAAGATTGAAGAACGAAACTTCAAGAAAACTCATCAAGAACTTCAATACACAGATTTCATGGACTAATTTGATAAAGAAACTCATGATTGGCGTGAGGGTAAACTAACCCATCACTATGAAACTTACATACCTCAAAGAACTAAGTTCTTGGCAAAATCTTGGATGAACGCTTGAAACCTTAAACTTTTTCTCCTCTTGAATCTTTTCTTTAAAGCCCTAAACATTTTGAGGGTGAATAAAACTGATTCTAATTATTTTAGACCCTTAATTGGGTGTAATTCATGCTTACACTAAGTGGGGGTAAGGAAAATACTAAAATATACCTCCTTAGTTCGGGTGAAAAGGCCCTATCTAGAGAGGCTGCACTCAAACAGTCATATCTCCCTTATCCAAACTCGGATTTTAGAAAACTTGGTGGCGTTTGAAAGAGGACTCAAAGATCTTCGATTTTATACTTCATGGGTCACCAAACTCATTATGTGTTAAAAGTTATGGTCGTTGAAAGTTGACCCAAAACTTAAAAGAACTTATGGATGACTTGAATGAATTTCTCTTTAGTTCTTTTTGGAACTCAAGGTACTACATCTAGCGACCTTGACACCTAAGAAAATTTAAATTCATCACTAAAATCTTACTCACAATGAAGAATGGTTTGAGTCTTAGCTCAAAAAAATTCGGGGTGTTACAGTTGGTTCGTCGAGGTTTTACTTGCTTCGCCGGAGCTCCCTGGTCGGAGCAATGCAGACGCAAGGTTTTGTTGTTGTTGTTGTAGTCGACCTCGATGTGAGAACAAATGTAGGTTTTCAAGGTGGTTGTCTAGGAACGAGAGAGAGATAAGAGGAGAGGGGAGAAAAGGTTTTTGTTGGTGGTTTGGGTTTCGCCGGAGGAGGCGATAATGGTGGCTATTGGTCGAGCAACAAAAAGAGGGGAACTAAAAAACAAACTAATAAAAGTGAGCATGGAAAGAGGGAGGACGAACGAAGCCAGTAGATATGCCATTAATGGAGGTCAACTGAGACGAGTACAATCCTCTCATAGTTGATTGACTGAAATTTGTGATTGATAATTAAAGGATCTATAAATAAATAAAAAAAGCATTCTCATTTGGGAGTTCAATTGAATTTGATGTAAACCCAGTGTAATTTTTTTTTTTCAAATCTAATCCAATTTTTTTTTGGATGATAATACATGTCATTTTTATCTTCAATTGAGTTGATTGGATTTTAAGAGTTTTTTACATGAGAGTTTAAAAGTTTGTGTGAAATCAACAATGGTGAATCTGGTGAAGGAATCTAGTCTTTGTTGCTATGGAGAAGAAAGACAGTAAATAATAAAAAAATCTACATATTTTTATAAAACAGAAATTAAAAATAAAGTTTTAATATTTGGGTTTTGTGTTCACTCTCTTTGCCAGCTAAGCATTCAGGAGATGATAATATCAGTTTTCAACACTTTGGGGTGTGGGGGGAGGGGGTGATAGTACTCCCGTGGAGTTAAAGTGTCTAGTTGGAAATATGAATATAGATCGGAGGGGCTTTTGGCCATTTTTTTATTATTAAATAATCATATTTCATCTTTTATCCTACCTTTTCATAGTAGCGCTACCGCGTACCCTACTTTTCTTGTAGGTTTATCATTCAAATTATGGATGTGTGGCATTATGTAACGACGGAGAACGATACAATATATCCAAACATTGTATTCATTAAAACAATACAGTACAATTCAATATTAACACAATACAAAATAATACAATACATTATGAAACAATACGTAACAACCATCCAAACAAAGTGTAAGTGTACAAGGGCACAATTGGAATTTTATTGAAAATCAAGTTACACATAAAATAAGGAACTCAAATATAAAATTTCATCAAAAACCAAATTCAAATCAACCTTCAAATCCTCAAAATATGATGATATCATTACTTTAGGCCGAAAATTTCCAATTTCCCAATTGAAGCATAGAAGGTTATGAGTTTCCTACCTTGATTGTGCAAATGATATTAAAACATAAACCAAATTAATATTAAATTAAAAACAATATAAATCTTCTATTGGGAATTAATCAGGAACATATATAGAGTATATATCAATAAACTCTGAATTTTGCTACAAAATAAGAATATTATAATTAATATAAAGACTAAATATATGGAGGTAAGTAAAGGGAGAAAAAAAAGGAGTAACTCATAAAGTAAACATTAATATAAGTCATTATGTAATCAAGACAACATTTATAAATTTAAATCACAATGACAATTACAAATTAATTTCGAATTGCTTTAGCAAACTCAATATTAAACCAATAAAATTCATCAAATCGTCACTTCCTGATTTTATTGGAAATTTTCTAACTGGTGGTTCATTAAATGTGTCTTCACAAGTGACTGGACCACTCACAATAGCAGAAACAGAATTTCTTGCCTCACGAAACTTATTTGCATCAAAATTTGCAATTGATGTTGTAGCGTCATCTATCGAACCATCATAATTTTCCTTGCAAATCTGAAGGCATTCTTTGAGAACATGTTCTTTTGCTTGCTCTAGTAGACTTACAATTTCGTTGTAAATATTGTTTGTCTTTGATAAACACTGTTGAAGAAGAATATGCACCAAACCTTTTTTATCAACAGAAGAACTCTTAGGATCCGCTCTAAGAGAATTGATGCATGTTTTGAAGTCTTTAGACGTTCGACAAACATCTTCTATTAAATCTCCCGACGAATAAGTTACCAGAGAAAGAAAGAGCATGAAGATCACTATTAATGCTTTCAAGGAATTCATCTTCACCGGTACATATATTTTTTGAGTCATATGTGAGTTGTTTTTATAGCTAGAATACAATATTCATATTTATTTCTTTTCCATAAAAAGATTATTTAGATATTATTAGGTCAAGATTGTGGTAATTATAAGTAAGTATCCTCTTTTAATTCAATCAATTTTTTTCTTAATCTGACAAGTAACTAAGTACAATATAATATGGAAAAGAAAGTGCAAGTTATCAATTATGGTTTGTGAAAGGAAAAAAAAAAAGAATTGCCAATATTTCGGACAATTATATTAAAACAATTTTTCAAAAAATAAAAGTGAATCCAATTTTTAAATTCAATTTTGCAGTCTAGAAAGAACGAAGATATAAAATGGTCATACAAATAAGGTAACAAGGAAATTTCAGTGGAGGCATCTACTAGAAAACAAGAAATTACTTTGTTATTAGCAATTTATCAAAATCAGATGATTAAAATGTTAGTAAAATAATTATTATATCTCAAATGGAAATAATAGTAATCATATTATTTATTCTATTCTACCCATAATTAGTAATCTTTAAAAACTTCTTCTTCATTAGCCATTATTTTGATATCAATATTAAGACATTATATTGATTATATTCATTGCCTTAATAATTTTTTCCTGATAAGGAAAGTTGGTCAAACTGTCTTTTCAACTTAAATCTGGTCATTTGGTCAAAAGCTTTGATGACACAATTGCAATTGATTTTGTGTATTTGTCAGTTGGTAGTACATAATTGCTACTAAAGCGTAGTTCAAAGAGTCGAGTATGAAAATGATATGAGTTTAAATATTACCTTTGCTTATCTATGACCTTTAACAGCCATACTTTGATTGATTTGAGTGCCACAAAAATTAGTATCCAAATAAACGTTCAATGAATCTTGGCGATCCACCTCATAGGACTTAGTAAGGAGAAGACTATTGGATATACAAACAAAATTTATCTATAATTTGTGTATACATTACCTATCTCTTGCTGGATAGAAGAGTGTTTAGGGCCCTTTATATTAAAGATCAAACAATCCATTAAAAGGTGAGGTAAACGGAGGTAAAAATGCAAGCAGAAACTTTCGTCATTTTAAGCAAATATAGCAGAAACGAAACTAGGTAAAAATAATGTATACTTTACATAAATTTCATAGTGTTAGAGCTAATGACATTGTTTCCCTATTCTATTCTAAATTACAAGAATCCCTTAAAATTTATGGACTTCAAATACATCAATGGACTTCCGAATACATATTGCCAATGTCTACAATATTTTGCCCTTCAATTACTATAATTGAATGACTGCCCAATTGACACTGTTTCTCAGTAATAATAATAAGAAGAAAACATGTACACAAACAGTAAGACAATTGGGCTACCCATATTTAATTATTTTCGAGCTGAAAGCCTATTTGGATTGACTTTTTGTTGCTCAAAGATAATGCAAATTACAGATTTCGGAATTGATTTACCAAATTCAATGTTGGATCAACAAATAACTCATAAAGTAAAAGTAGTCATGGCATCATCTTATAAATTTAAATGAGAATATCTCAAATTAACTGCTGAATTGGTTTACCAAACTCAATGTTAAATCAACAAAATTCATCAAATTTTCACTTTTTTATTTTATTGGGGATGTCCTAATAGGTGGCTCGGTAAATGATTCTTCACAAGTGTCTGGACCATTTATAATAGCAGAAGCAGAACCCTTTGCCCAAAAATAATTATTTGCATCGAAATATTTAATTGCTTTTGTAGCGTCATCAATCGCACCATCATAATTTTCTTTACAAATTTGAAGGCATTGTATGAGAACATGTTCTTTTGCTTGTTCTAGTAGACTTACAACTTTATTGTAAATACTTTTTGCCTTTGATAAACATTATTGAAGTAGAATACGTACCAAAACTTTTTTTATCAGCAGAAGAGCTCTTAGGGTCCATTCTAAGAGCAACAGTGCAAACTTTGAAGTTATTAGACGTTCGACAAACATCCTCTATCAAATCTCCCAACGAATAAGTTACCAGAGAAAGAAAGAGCATGAAAATCACTATTAATTCACTACAACAAATATGATATATAGCTACGAAATTATTAGCTATGACATCAAATTCGTCACTAATTGTTTGCTTTTAGTGACAAAATTTACTTTTCGTGCTTAAATATATGAGACACATAATTTTAGTGATGAAACATAAAAATCCGTAGAAAAGTTTCGTCTACTAAAGTTTCCCACCAAAAAATTAATTGGCGTCATTTGTTAAGTAGTGTTTGTCACGAATTTAAAGTTATCGGTGACACATTATTTCGTCACTAATAATGTATATAATTCATGACAAATTATTTTTTGTCTTAAAATTTATTGATTTTTTTACCCAAAAAAATTTCATCTAAAAAAATATGTTGTTACAATATCGACAAACTAGAATTCGTAGTTAAATATTATAAGTTTTATCTATAAGAATTCAACTTTAATTATGATATTTATTTTCGTCACTAATAGTATAAATAATTGGTGACAAAGATTTTATTGTCTCTAATCAATCTGTGATTTAGTGATAACAAAAAAATTGTCATAAAATATGTAAGGAGTTAAATAGCGACAACTTAAAATTTGTAGTGAATAATTCAACTATTTGCTACGGAAAAAAATCATAGTTAAATACAATTTTTTTTTGCTACAATTGTTCATAATTACAAGTGACAACTTACAAAAAGAATAATATAAGTGCTTCTTAAGAAATAGACAGAGTCCTTTTGTTAATTGGCGAGGGAAAATATTAAAACCAACGAATTCGGTCCATTTTGTAAAAATGAAAAAGTTCAATTCATGAATTTTCTTAAATTACACAATTATAAAATGCATCATTTCAAAAATACAATTTAGGTTATAAGTATCATGAGTGGGGTACGATTCTGCCACTAGATCACTAATATTTGTTGGTTTAAAACTTTTGTTTTTTATTTGATACACTTTCATCGATAATGGCGATAGAAAAAATAATTTCTCAAGTCTTTGTGCTAATTTTTGTGTGTGTCTATTGATTTGTGATTGGTAAACTGCATAGACTAAGTCGATCTATTTGCTTCTGTCTAAAAATTTGTAGATATTTAATAGTAATTCCACAAACGCACGTAGATGAACTATACAACGATAACATCGACTTACAAACTTAGACTTTGCAAAGGTGCGAAATATTTCATTAATTTCTATTAACTTTTTCATCAGTGTGACAAAATTAGATTTTTGGTATATAAAATATAGTCATTAGTGACAAAATTAGATTTTGTTCAACTACGAAATGCATATAACTTTAGAGACAACTGATATCGTCACTGATTGAAGTAAAATAATTAGCGACGATATAATTTTGTCGGTAATAATAACCTTTTTAGTGACAAAACATATTATTATCTACAAAAAATATACTTTTTATGACAAATGAATTTATCACAAATGTTTAAGCATTTGAGGATGATTTTTCTTTTTGTAGTTAATATAATACTTTTAGCGACGAAGCACTAAATAGTCTTTGTATACTTTTAGAGACACACATTTAGTGACGACTGAGTGACGAATTATTTTTCGTCTCACAAAATTTTTAGTGACGAAATATGATTTATAAATGACGAAATTATTTGTCCCTGATAATCCAATTTGTTGTAGCGAATGCTTTCAAGGAATTCATCTTCACCGGTACATATATTTTTTTGAGTCATATATGCAAGTTGTTTTTATAGCTAGAATACTATATTCATATTTATTGCTTTTTCATGAAAGATTATTTAGATATTATCATGTCAAGATTGTGGTAATTATATCATTTCCTTTTGAAATAAACTTAGTATAATAAGTATCCTCTTTTAATTTAGGCATGCAAATAGACTAATGTTAATTCACTCTAAATATGATTCTCAATCAATTTTTTTCTTAATCTGACAAGTAACTAAG
>JAJOOO010007671.1:0-12175 GCA_029582685.1 Solanum piurae
TTGGTGGGGGGGGGTGGGGGGGTGGGGTGGTAATTTTTATTTTTATATTTACATTTTTTTGGGATAGGGGGTAGGGGGTTGGTAGGAGTGGAGTGAAGTGATAAAAAAAACTTTCAATATTTTTTTTTAAAGCTTTTAACAAGATTTCTATTATAATATGGGTAAATATGGTTATCCATATTATCCATTGGGTAACTCGTTTTTACCCATTTAAAATGTAAATCGAGTCAAGTAACTTATCCATTTTTATTTAACTCGTTTTTTAATCGAATCATATTCGACTCGACTCGCTTGTTTACCACTCTGGAGCAGCCTGAATTGAAGATGTCGGTTGAAGAACTGACGACAGTTGTTCATGTTGACGAATATTCTCATTCTGTTGTTGATGACAAAATGATGTATCATCAAAATGAAAAGGTTTTGATTCAGTTGTTGATGAAGAATATGCTAAACCTTGCGAAGTAGATGATGAGTAAAATGAGTTCCGTAAGTTATCGTAACGTTTCGGCTTCCGCATATCTGATAGCAATAAAAGTAGATGAAACTATGATCTTTGGTCAAGAGAATTTGGATCAGAATATGAAATGAGTCATATTCACCATTAACAAGGTGTTGCCTCTTTGAGTATCAATGTAAGTGTATCTATCTATTCTATACTACCTTAAAAACATGAATTCCTAAATTGAATGTTGAATTACTATAATACCCCCAATTAAAAGTACTCAATTTATATTATTTATTAATTTAATAATTTGTATTATGTTAAATGTAGATACCCTTTCATATTAAAGGGTTGTGATTTTCTCAAAGGGATTGTGACTTTTTCAAAGGGTTGCGACTTTTTTGACGGGTTTTGACATTTTCGATGAGTTGTGACTTTTTCGATTGGTTGTGATTTTTTCAAAGGGTTGTGACTTTTTCGAAGGGTTGTGCCTTTTCCGATGGGTTGTGACTTTTCCGAAGAGTTGTGATTTTTTCAAAGGGTTGTGACTTTTTCGAAGAGTTGTGCCTTTTCCCATGAGTTGTGACTTTTGCAAAAGGTTGTGATTTTTTCGATGAGCAGTGACTTTTTTGAAAGGTTGTAACTTTTCTGATAAAGAACAATTAGCACCTATTCATACTACTATTTGTTAGCTATAAATAGAGGGTTTTCTCTCACTATTAAACTACGAATTTTGAAATTTTTCTACACTTCTTCTTTTTTAAAAATCTAAGCGTTATTTGCAATAGTTATTTTAGTTCAAAATTCAACAAAATTGGAGGTACCACATAAGAAAGAGTTGGTGAACAAATTGTAGCAAATCATTCATAAATTCACACTAGTATTTTTTCTTACGATTTCCATGAGTTAACAGTGACAAAAAGTTGTGAGAAAGACAATAATAATAAACAAATATGAAAAAAGTCACATTATTTGGGTAAGATATTTCTTCTTTGGTTTTTATTTTTTATATTTTACCCTCAAATGAAGCAGTCTCTTTCTGATTTTGCTAAAACAACGGGCATCAACGTTGTCCATTGAATCATTAGTTTTGATGTTAAATCGACTATTTCAAAAATAGATTTTTACTTTTACTTATAATATGATAATATAGACATGATAATAATTATTTTGAATAGATATGTAAGTAAAAATGAACGAAGAAAGTAAAGTGTTGGTGACAAAAGATTTTAATCAAATAGAACACTATAGTGAATATAACATGAAAATATATTTTCGTCGTCATTCTTCATTTGGCTATGTATCCTTCTATATATTTTTTGTCCTATTATTTTGTGTCCATTTCTATTTGAAAAAATTTTATGTCACATGTTACACTCCTTGTTATCTATATAAAAATAGATAAGAAAATAGTGATTGACCATAAAATAATCTTAAATCAAATTAAAGATTCTATAAACAATACTTTAAATTTTATTCATCTATTAATTTTTATTATTGAAAAAGTTTAATATATTATATTACGTTACAACTTCTATTAGATTCTAAATACTTTCATTAGACAACAACTATATGATATGTATGCGGCAGGAAAAAGGAGAAGATTACAATTCTACAAAGATAATGTAGAAACTTAAAGAAATGAAATATTTTTCACCAAAGGTGGTGATGTTCATATATTAAAATTAAATTATCCTACTGAAATATATATGTATATCTAAAACAAAAAATTTGTCAAGCTAAATATTTGACATACACTCAAACCTCAATTTAACCATCATTCGTTATAACAATAAAGTACCTTTTTTTTTAGAATTACTTCTTTATGATAGTCTTACTCAAATATTAATTGGTAAAAGATATATTACGTATAAAAATAAAATATTGAAATATTTATGATAATCCTTATTACTGTCATGCACATACCAAATTTCAAGTATAAATATTTAAGAGAAAAATCATACTTAAATGGTGTCCATAATTTATGTTCATATCCTCAAGAGGAAAGACTATTGGTGACACTTTTTGTATTGATATTTTTTTAAAATTTTGTTGGTTAGATTTGTTTACAAAATTAAGTGGAGTAAATAATAATACTACTAAAGAAATGTCACTTTCTCCCCATATTTAAATTTTGAATGTATATTGAAATGTTTCAATAATATTTGGTCATTTTTTATCTCAAAATACAAGTAACTCTATGACAATCTTTATTAATCATTTAAAAGCACTTGTCCTATATTCTTTAAATTATAATTATTTACTAAAAAGCTTTAATTTAGTACTATTAATTTTATTCTACAACATCGTATACTATATATACGACACACACATGCAACACACGTGTCGTAAAACTAGTATATATACAAAAGTGTGGAGAGAATGAAGCACATAAAGAGAGACAGTGTATCTGTACTAAGTGAGCAGCTTCAGATTTTAGCTAGTCCAGATGTAAGAAAAAATAAAAACCTCACAGTAGCTAAAACAACATTCATTCTATAAATAAGTGTTGACTACTACTCCATTGATTGCAAATATACATTTATTTTACCTGTTGCAGAAATTTGTTAGTGTTTTTTTTTTCTAGCAATGTACTTCACAATCATTATGGCAAACACAACATTTGAAACAGTAGATGAACTAACTTCTCTTTACAAGCTTTAGCCAAGGAATTAGCTCACTTAAGCATACTCGATAAAAAAAAGTACGTTCATATGAGAATGGAGTTTTTTCTTCAAAATCCACTAATTATACTGAGAAGTGAAGTTTTCAGTTAAGAATTGAATTTATTCATCAATTTGAATTTTCAAAAAAGCATAAATTAAGTTAGAATAAAGTTTTTGGAATACATGAGATCACACTGTTATTAGAGTAAAATCACGGAAACTCAGCAAAACTATTCATGAATTCTAAATAGAGATGGAGCACGAAAAATCTGAATCCCCAAATACACTAGAATGAAGATGACTTATATGACTACCTCCAAGTTTATGGACTCACCAATCAGTTAAACTCGAAAAAGATACGACTAAAGCGTCATTTTTTTTTTCTTTTTCCTCCATTATTTGGAGACGAAACGACTAAACAAGCAATTTTTTTTTGTTAATTTCAATATCATAGGGCTAGGGCAAAGAATCAGTATAGAAAAACACAAATAACCGGAAAAAGTAAATTTAGAACCACATGCAACATGAAAGCAAAAATAAATTAGAATTTGAAAAGCAAAAGCAAAGAATGAGGAAGAACACCTCAAATCAGTAGATTTGGCGATTTTCTGCACTAGCAAAAATCAAAATCAGCTTAGAACCAAACTTGAAAAATTCAGCTTCTTCAACCAGCTATTGTTCTTATTTACTGAACCAAACTTGAAAAACTTAGGAATCAACCAACGATTTTCTGCTTAGAACAAAAATCATCAGGCATGAGTTGTGGACAAGAGTGAGAGAAGAGTGACCAACTGCGAGAGAGGATGAGAAAAGAGTCCAGAAAGTTCCGCGATATTTTTTTGGGTAAAAGGAAATTAAGAGCTGAAAGATTTTCATATTTCCTTATATTTCATAACTTAAAACGAATGATGTATTTGCCAAAAGAATAAATAAAAAAATACATGTGAAGGACTAAGAAAATGACAGAATGTTTTCGGCTAATTATTTTAATCAAATAACAGGGGCTAGTATCCCCACAATCTAGTGAAAAAATTAGAGGGGTTAAGATAACCGCCACAATTAATATAATTTTGTGGAGGTTATAATAACCCACAAATTAAACCTCCACAAATGTTACCTTTTTTTGTAGTGGTTGTGAAGCTAAAGTATGACGAAGTTGATTAGCAAGTTTATGATGCTACGATGGAAAATATGACGAAGGAAATAACATGTGTGTTTTTAAATATTAAATGATTTTTCCAGAATTTTATATAAAAACAAATCAAATAGTCTTTCACACACATAAATATTGTTACGAAAAGTTATAATTGTATAGTAATTAAAAAATATATTCTTTCTCAAAATAGGACTGATTTACAGAATATACATTTATAAGTACCATATATACTCTTTCCTAGAATGGAACTCTAACCCTACAATTATATAGCTTTAAATATTTGCTTTCTACTGTATCATTGATGGATAGGGAAAATTATTTTCAGAATATCTTATGTCTTTCTAGCATGGTATCAAAAGACATCGCTTTAAAAAAATATTTCTTGCTCTTTAATTTCTCCACACTGGTACCTTCTTACCTTTGTGCGTTCCTCTTATCTCTTTGTTTTCTCTGCACATGAATATGTCCCTTTTTTTAATCTTTCTCTGTTGTATTTTGTCTACTCAATGAATTCACACATTCTCGCACGATTTGCTCTCCACAAAAATGGATGGTTCTAATTTTTCTCTAGAGTAATTCCACTTTGAATTTTGTTTTTTCAAGGAAAGGGCCTTTTTGGTGATTAGATGGTTCTGCTGGTCTGCCAACGAATGAAAAAGAGTTGGATCACTGGAATTTGAGAATAATATGAAGGTAATCGCTTGGATGCTAAATTAGGTACATGTTGACATCGCTATGGGACTTATACCATTTAATTCTGCTTCAGAGATGTGGCTCCACATGTGTAATGTCTACCAACAAAGCAATCTAGCATGAAAGTTTGAAGTGGAACGCAACATTGCCGAATATACACAGGGGGACAAGAATGTTCGTTCCTTTTTTGTTGGCTCGTAGCTGCTTTGGTCAGAACAAGATCTATTTTCTGGGTGAAATATGTGTACGACAGGGCTCACGAAGTGTTGGGAGAACGACAAAGGACAAGGATGGTATAATTTTTTATGAAACTACGATCTGAATTTGAGTTAAAGCTTTGTTTGATTTGGTACATAGTGATGTTTGGATCCTTCTCCTATTTTGTCAAGGATGGGATATAAGTATTTATTGGAAATAAATATGAGGTTTCGACTCTTCTTATGAATTTTGTTGAGTTGTGTATACACAGTTTCATAAAACTATAAATATATTTCGTTCTAATTCTGGAGGAGAGTACACTAAGACTGATCTTGTTGAGTTTTTCAAAAAACAAAGGAATTATTTCTCAACGCACTTGTCCTCATACCCCGGGATAAAATGAATCCGTAGAAAGGAAGAATTGACATGTTTTGGAAACTACATTGGCTTTGTTGGGCACATCTAATATGCCTAAGAGTTTCTGGCCTGAAGTAGTACATACTTATGTATATTTGATTAATAGACAAACTTTCCAAGTCATTACTAATGAGACACTGTACTTCAAATTATTTCATAAGAAGCCTAACTATTCTCCTTGCGAGTTTTTGGTTGTGTTTTCTTTGTCCATCTTCCTACACATGAATGACAAAAGCTTTCAGCAAAGGCAACACAATGTATTTTTGTGGGATATAGTGACACACACAAGGGGTATCTAAGTTGTGACATACAAAATGTTTGTTCAGTTTATACTTTTTAGTAAGGATGGTGACTCAAATTTGAATTATTGAAAATTATTTCATTGTGGTACCTGTATGGATGGTATGAAGAAATTCTCTATGCTCTGCCTCTATATATGGATCACTTTAAAGTTTCCTTTACTCTACAATTACAATTTCCTGTTGATCTCGAATGTTTGTTGTTATGGTTCAACTTTTTGATCATTAGTTCACTGGGTGTTTCTTTTTAACTTACAATGGGAGTATCGTTTTGAATTCAGATACACATGAGGAACTTTATTGCAAGTGACCATATTCTTATTAGCAGTCCAAATGAGGAGAAATATTTTCCAAGATGGAAGTTTGATGTCATTGTTGGAAAATTATATGCAAATCGGAAGCATACCAGAATCATACAGCTTACATGATTAATAGACAACACATAGTTTGTGCTAGAACAAGTACAATCATGTTAGACCACATAAACTTTCTAAAATTTAATTCAAGAATTACCTCTTGAAGCATGGGCATATACATTCAAGTGAATTCACAAGCTATTCGACAAGCTAGAACCTTCAAGCAAATCCACAAGCTAGTCTACAAACTAGACCACAGTTCTGTGGTCTTCTACAGTAATCCCAAGTTCACTTCCGAACTCCCTCAATACTTGGGTGGGAAATTATTTTATAGAAAAGTTACACTCTTTCAAGGGTTAGAAAAATCCCTATCTATAGAGATTTCTTCCTAGTCCAAGGAGAAGGAATACCATGTCTTTCCTTCGAATAGAAAAAGACATGAACATCTCCCTTTCCTTAGTAGAAAAGTCATGTACTTCTTCCTTTCCTTAGAATAGAAAAAGTGATATACTTCTCCCTTGCCTTAGAATAGAGAAAGTGTCACACCCCGAGGCTACCCCCTTGACGTAACACGAGACCTAGGATCACGAATGACCCCAAGTTAACCCTGAACTGGCATATCATAAGCATACTTAAAGATTTACTGTAATGAGAAATACTGTGCGGAAGCTTAAAACCTTAATATAACTAAAGTGGGGAATACCCAATACTGTCTGAATAACATACTGAATAAGAGTTTACAATACTGTATTATAAACTCAAAATACAAGAACTGATTCTAATTATGTCTGAAATAAGCCTCTAACTAACTAAAGATGCTGGGACATCCCCCCAGCTAACTCTAGCAAAACTGAAACTGAAAGACTGAAGGTAAAAGAAAACATGTCTATCATCCTCGAATAATGAGGACTCACCAGTGGTACTGCTAAACTTGAGATCAGGAACCGATCTATGCGTGATCTGAATGCTGAGGACTTGAACCTACATCACGAGAAGATGTAGGAAAGAGTATGCGTCAGTACTTGAAGGGTACTGAGCATGCAAGATAGGATAAAGATGAACAACATATACATTACTGAAATAATGCATACTGATCAATGACATAAGATGAACATGAAGAATATACTAAACATGTTGAGTATGAACTAAACTGAATGCAATGACCATGTTCATAACATACTGAAACTGAATACTGAACTGTAACTGATAACCTGGTCAATGCACTAGAATCTGACTGTGGGAGCTACTAATAACCGACATAAAACCACGTCTGCTAAACGTGGAGTTCGATCTATACGCACCATCGAAAGGACCCAATATACCTTGCCAGGGGTATAAAGGCATGACTGGCGTGATCATTAAATATGATGCTCACAGAGGGGACTTAACCTATGGGGGCACATAGTTCTGGGACTATGAGGGTGACTAACCCTAGTCCACTCGGTATTAAGCCTACTCCAAACTAGAATATATACAATACAACATAACTAAATATAAATTGTATAACTCAAGATTATGTCATGCTCACTGAAAATGCAACATTAAGTACTGATAATGTAACATTTGTAAACTGGTGCATGTATATATGTATAAACTGACCTAGCAGGTGTAATTCATGAACTAAACGAATCTACACAACTAGGGTTCTGAAAATATGCAAGAATTAAGCAACATAGTTACGAAAACGTAATATTCGTATTAGGATTTATCTAACAACTAAATCACGACAAAAAATTGAAGTTCTATAAACCCTAAGTCTAATCATAATTAAGGGAATCAAGAATCTGACTGTCACGACCCAAAAATGGACGTGATGACACTCGTCTTATCCTACCAAGACAAGTCAGCCTAAAACCCAAATATCACAAAAATGCGGAAGTAAAACACATTGAAATCTCAAACTATTACAAGTGCGGATAACTAAGTCAACTTAATAAAACCCCTAAAACCTGGTTGTCACATGTACAAGCCTCTAAAGTATTACAATTGATTCAAAAGAAAAACACAAGTCTCATATGACATTGTTTCTAGAATAGAAGAAGATCATAAATAAGAGTAAGAAGGTCCGCTGAGAAAGAAGCCTCGCAAAAGAAGAAAGAAAAAGTATCACGAAGGTCCGGGCTAATAACCTACAAAAATGTAGAAGCAAGAGGTGAGTACCAAACCACACGGTACTCATCAAAGTAAACCTCTAAACACAAGTTAAGGGAATAGAATACGGGTACTCCTTACACCCTAACCGAACCTCCATAACTACAACCTGCATAAAACTAGCCGAACCTAACAGTTCACAATTTATATAGCACACAGCTCAACAACAACACTCTAACAATTACATATCCTCAACAACCAGCTCAATATTCATCAATCACAACTATCACTTGCATAAAACCAGCCCAACCTAACAATTCACAATTTACATAGCTCACAGCTCAACAACAATATTCTAACAATTACATATTCTTAACAACAAACTCAATATTCATCAATCACAAGTTCCACAGAAAGGCCTCACAAGATCAACAACACACATGATCAAGTTCACCAATGATAAAGATGTATAATGCAATGAAATGCAATGTCAAGTATAGTGATGCATGTTTGACCTAATGATACACACCCGTTGTCTCTCAGTCCGGGACCCATGGGGGACATTTTTGTCCATGCATCCGTCGCGGCGTGCGACACGTCCCTCGATAATAGTATCCATCGCAGCGCGCGATACGCCCCTCGATATATAGTATCCATCGCAGTGCGTGACATGTCCCTCGAAATATAGTATCCATCGCGGCGCGCGAAATGTCCCTCGAAATGGTACATTCTCTTTAATTTATTATTCTTTCTCAATTCACATAACACTTGTAACAACCATGTCTCAGAATAATGCAAATGACATGTTCACACAAATAATGAGGAGATGACCATTTTCATAAAATTGCACAATTCACAACAATACAATCATGATACAACATCAACAATGAATCAATAAGCCTTTCAAAATCATTCTCAACACATCACACACCAATAATTAATCACATAGTCTTTTATTACCCCTTTTTCATCATTAGAATTATAAAATATGGACAAGTCAACCCATCACCAAGTCTCATTACCTCCGAACACATAGCACGAGGAAATACACTATTCTATGCACTTAACAAGGGTTTAGAAATCCACTTGTCTCAATCAATCGAACAATTACTCCAGAACTTGAGCCTTTCTCTTTCGGTTGACTTCCAAATCAATACAATCTAATCAAATAGATAATCACAATAAGATTTCGAAACTAACAACACTCAATATCACCACAGGTCTAGCCTAGACCCAAAAATTCACATCGAATCTATAATCAAGTTATCGTAATCTTGATGCCAATTAATATGTCAACTCTTTCAATCCTTTTTTTTCCAAATTTTAAGCCTAGGGTTTAGTTCCAATTCCTTCAAATAACTTAATCTAACTTTAATGAGATTCAAATAATACAATACACCTAATTTATAACATGATAACTAAAGAAAATAATTAATTATTAAGAATTAAAGCCAACTGGTTACCGAAACCAGTGGCAACGTTCAGAAAATAAAAGTATAGCCTTTTCTCCAAGTCAAACCCATAACCAGAACGAAACCACAAAGCATTCAATCACCAATTGCCATCATATTATCCCTATAACTAACCATTTTATATCACAAGCCAATCATCACCCCATCAGTATTTGCCCACTAATCTTATTCATTCATCAATTTTTAACTTCTTAAAACCCACATCTTCTCAGACCCACATTAATACTACTGTACATACATATATCATATGACCTTCACTAATAAAACAGGTGATATATTGAATTCTTACCTGATGAAGATAGGTCGTCCGTCCAGGTTTTGCCTCCCTTCTCTTCTTAATTTAATTGTTTACTAGCAAAATTACCTGCGCTTCGCGCGGGAACTTAATATCACGGAATTTATAAAATAATACTTAAAATCTATCCGTCATTAAAACTAAAACACTATTATCTTACATACAAGATTACGTAGTAACAAACATTAATAATGTAAAGGAAAATGAAAATTATTACTTCTTATCATTTATCCTTAGTAACATAAGCATAAATTAATAACTGTAAAAATACGTACCAGGATCTGTAATATAAGCAATAGTGTCAGTGAGTCACTCAACATGAACAAAGTACACATATATTTAATTGTGAAGAAGAAGAAAAGGAGGTACAGAATTTTCATTTTTTTAAAATGAGAAGAAATCTCTCTATTTATAAATAACAAAGGGTAGTATGAACAAATGTTTATTGTGTCTTATCAAAAAGGTTACAACTATTTGAAAAAGTTGCAATCCTTCGAAAAGGTCACAACCTTTCATAAAAGTCACAACTTTTCATAAAAGTCGCAACTCTTCATTAAAGTCGTAACTTTTCATAAAAGTCACAACTTTTCATAAAAAGGTAAGGCTAGTTTTGAAAATAAATAAATTAAAGGGAATTCTGGTTTGTGGTGGCGCCACGTAGGCGGGCCTAAGGTTCTCTTTTATATATATATGATATGATTACAAGTGACAAACCCTTTAACCTATTTTAATATATGAGCCTAATAAAATAATGCATTAAATAAATTATGAACTTGACCCATTAACCACCAATTAAATTAAAAGAAATTATTTAATAAATACCTTTCAATTAAGTAACTATAGTTATCGAATATTTTAAAAATTTCCAAATCAACTCCACCGACTAAATAAAAATGACTCGAGACAACCATCAGAAGGGATAAATGGTAATTTTATGAAAATTTTCAAAAATAACCTTCTGGGTCATTAAACTGACTGAACTCTAGGGACTTAATGGATAAAAGGAACCCACTAGTGAAATCCAACATACCTAGTGACGAATTCTACGGAGAAATCTTTTGATTTTGGGGCTGGAACTGAGGGAAAATTGTTGCGTTCTTCGAGAGGGTTGGTCAACTCTTTTCTCCTTTTTGCTCTAAGTTTTTCTTAGTTTTTTGTGAATGAATCGCTTAGGGTAGAGTATGATTAAGTTAATAGACTAAAACTGACCAAAAGGACGTAGTTTAGGGGTTAAACAACGAGTTTAGGTGTCCAACGCATAGGGAAAAGACCAAACGACCCCTGACATAAAAGCTGTCAGGGCCAATCGACGAACCTGATCGACTGACCTACGGTCCATCCTGGTAAGTCATCTATTGGATTTAGAGGATGGGATCTGGGGGTGTGAACCCCGACCTTGACAACGGACTGTGGTCTGACCTATGGTCCGTAGGTGCTGCTGTAGGTCCAGACTTAGCTGGATTTTCCTGGGGTTCTGGGGAGGGGGTTGCAGGTGGCCAACCACGAACCCCACCTACGGTCCGTGGGTAATCCTAGGGTCCATAGGTGGCTCTATTGGGGGCACTTGCAACTTCTGGAATTCTGTATTTTTGGTTTTCTAGAATACGGGGTGTTAGAGAAAGACAAATACTTCTGTAACACACCGTAATCCGAAAATAGAGAATTCAGATTTCTGGTGTTGCAGGTGCCACTCACGGACACCATCCACGGACCGTAGATGGACTCACGGTCCGTTCTGCAGGTCCGTGGTTCGTGACAGAAAACTTCCCCAGAACTCAGTCAGAAAATTTGGGTAAGTGTTGGCCCACGGCCGAACTTACGGTCCGTAGGTCAAGTCACGAACCGTAGTTCGTGTCCGTGGATTGATGCCCCTAAAGCCCCTAAAGCCCAGCTTCAGTCCCGATTGATGGTTGACCAGCATGGACCGTCAATCGATCCACGGTCCGTAGGTCTGACCGTAAGTTAGGGTCAACAGCCAGTTAGCTAAAAATTATTGATGGGTCAACTTCAGATGGTCATAACTTTTAGCACAAAATGAATTGTGTGTCCCATTACCTATGATATGATAGATAATTGAATTATCTTTCCAA
>JAJOOO010007672.1:0-18390 GCA_029582685.1 Solanum piurae
AAAAAGAGTCACTGACACGCCTTACGCTATGGGAATTTACTCAAAAGTCATAATAAAGTATTTTCATAAGATTTCCAACACATGTGTTTTGTCTATTTTAACTTTATATAATAAATTATATAATATTTTAAAATTACGTACTCATAGATATATAAGAATAGGAAGGATCTAGCGGAAGCAATGTCGTTAATGGATGATGTTGTAAAGTCTCTTTTATGAGTAAACTAGCAAATAAAGTGAGGTTTAATTAATTGATATATCATCTATCCAATTATAGCTTTTCATTATTGACTTTACACATATTTTAAGAAAGGAAAAAAGGACAAATATACCCTCGAACTATCGTAAATGGTATCTAAATATCCTCCGTTATACTTTTAGAACTCGGATGCCCCTACTGTCTAACTTTTGGAGCGTGTATACCCTTTGAACGACGGAGGGACACATGTCACGATCTTAACAACCTATCCAAAATTTATTTGATTTTTATTTCCAATTAAAAAATTGACCTGGATAATTAAAAACCCACCCAAATAATTTAAGACCTGCACCGAAATTATAACCAAAACCCCAATAGACCATCTTCTCAAATCTTTTCCTTTCTAAGAAAGAATCCATTAGAGATTTTCTTTGCATTTTAGTTATTTTCTTACTCCAATTTAAGATTATTCTCATCAACACAACTTTTAGTAAGATTCACTATTTTTTTTTTAAAACAGAACAGAGTTGGAAACTCATTCAATGATAGGTAGAACTTAGGGGGGTTTTCAGTTGATGAAATTGAGTTTGGTTTTTTCCTGTATTGAGGCAATTTTCCATCCATCTTTCTTCTTGATTGCCCATAAATCTTTTTGTGGTACATTTTGGAATGTATGAACATTCCCATGCCACAGATTAGCTATGGGTTACAGAGAATCTTCTTGACCTCCATTGTTGAAGCTCTATAAACTAGAGGTATGCTTTTTCCTTATCCTCCCATATTTTTCTTGTTTGATTTATGACTGATTTTATTTTATATTTCTCATTGTAGTGTGATTGTTGAATGTATTGTTGATTTTTTATTTTCACAGATCTATTTTCTTGGCATTTAGCCCTACAATCTTCATTTTTCAAAGTTTCAGCCATCTAAAAAGGTTATTGAGTTTTGTGACTATAAATCCATTCGAAGGTCGCTGTTCGCCGGAGCTGTTGGAGCAATGGTGAGGGAGAGATGGGCGAGTGGTGGTCAGGTTTCATGGTGAATGAAGGATCACTACCTCACTGATTTCGCTGGAGCGAGGGAGGTTGGGTTCGATATCAGTTAGAGGTGATTTTGTATGTGGAGCTTTGCCAGAGAAGATGAAGCCGTTGCAGTGGTGTTGTGTAACTGTTCTTAGGATGTTTGGTCGTGGAACTAGAGAAGAAAGGAAAAATGAGATTTATTTGGGTGTGGGTCTTAAATTATTTGGGTGGATTTTTAATTATCCGGGTCAATTTTTTAATTGGAAATAAAAATTAGATAAATTTTAGATAGGTTGTTAAGATCGTGACACGTGTCCCTCCGTTAGTCTAAAGGGCTTACACACTCTAAAAATTAGACGGTAGGGGCATCAGAGTTCTAAAAGTATAACAAAGGGTATTTAGATACCATTTATGATAGTTCGGGGGTATATTTATCCTTTTTCCCTTTAAGAAATAATAAATAATAGGAATAATCAGTGGCAGATGCGGGATTTTCTGTAAAACTTTCATGATTGGAACGAGATTTGTCTACCTGTTATCAACAGCAGAGATCAATGAAACCCTTTTTGAAGAATTGCTCCAAGCCAAACTTGAATCTCAAGGAAACAAGGTAATTGATTCACAAACTAAGTGTCAAATTGTAGTAGAAGTTTTTCTGAAGATAGAAATTTGATTTCCTCTTTCAATCCTTTTTTTTGTTTCTGCATTCTTTCTGTTTCTTTTTCTTACTCCCGATCAAAGTGAAACAAAACTTTGAAATAGGGAGTGGTTCAGCAGTTACCTCATAACCGTTCCCACTTATGTTTCAAAATTATATTTATCTTTATTTCAGAAACTTTATCGGGTTGGATTGGTTCAAGTCGGGTCGGATCCATATGGGCGGCACATGACCCAAAATTTAGATCTCCTACTTCTCACATGGTGGACAAGACCCAAGTAAATTCAACATCAACTAGACACATAAATCATATGACAAATAGCTCGTGCGACTTTTGAACATCAAGAGCCCATAGGGTTTTACTACCTCTACATAGGAATTAAATCACATGTGGAAAGAATTCACTACTAATATGAGGATACCATTACTCACACTACCCCAAACTTGATTAACTACTTTAATAGTTACTTATTTGATCTCTCAACCTCTTAAAGAGGTGAACTCGAGTTCATTTTTAAGTTTATATGCATACCTACACTCGAGTGTAATGGCTGGCTTGTGTATACAAGTTAAATTGTTCATTTTAATCATCCTCTCTTTCTACTCGAATATATTTGTTCTATATCAACTACTTTCTAAACATGCATTGCATTGCAAAATCACTCGTGCCTGTTAGTAACATGCTAAAGTAGTAACACAGATCAAAACTTCAAGAAACAGTAAAAGGTCAAAGGGTATTCTAATGAAAAGTTAATTTAACTTTTTCGGGTATCTTACAATGAAGAAGCAGGGAACCATTCTTTCATTAACCCATTGATCGCTTAACACATGTTGTATGAAATGCGTGATACGCTGTCTCACCTTATATTGATGCTTGTGTCTCATTCTTTTAATCATTAAAACATCGTACAAATTTTGATCTAGACACCTCTAGATGTCTAACCCGATCTTTTTTTTTCAACGAGCCTCAAATTCATCTTCTCAGAGAGACTTTTATCTGACTAATAAAACAAGACTTAACATGATGGTAAAACTCCTCTCTTCATGTTTCTCAATGTAAGAGGTGATTGCTCGAGTGAGAGAGCTAATCGCATAACTTGTTCAACGCACTTTATTTCTAAAATCAATATCACATGCATATGATATATGAACATAAATTCAAAATAGTCATATATTGATGAGAATATTATAACTACCAAGTTATTTTAAAATACATAAATATTATCATATCCTACACAAATCAAGAGTCTTAACATGCTTTCCAAATAAGTCTCTAGATATTGCCTTTGAAAAAGGATCAGCTATCATTTCATAAGTAGGAATGTATTGTGATTGAATAACACAATCAAAGACACTTCATCCGATTCTTAGTGTCAACGATCATTATTTAGTAATATAACCTAACTAAATGAGTTGGGGTCGAATCCCACAGGGAGTGGTACATGTTTAAGATTCAATAACAAAGTACGAATATGTACAAGTCAATCATAGGAGTAGATATTTATGAATAAAAGCATAATTCAAATTAAAGGGTGACACAAGTGTCAAATAATAAGGGGGTTTGATTGAAATTATCAGCTACAACAACAACAAATAACACTAATTAACAAGTAATGAGACGGGATCTTGAGATGTGATTGGATTATAGGCTAAGGTAGAAAATTGGGTAATTGCAATTGTTAGAAAATAGCTGTAAATCAATGAATAAGCTAGACTTTAGTGGAGATAAACTTTCTCTCGAATAATTTACCCCGAATCAAGTTGGTTTCTCTCGAACACCAACAAGCAGCAAATAAGAACAGCCTACGCTTTAGTCCATTCACTCTCTCCAGCTGAATGTGTGGAAAAGGATTTAGGATTCACTCTCTCGAGTTGAACTCATGACAACCCAATACCTAGAGACCATCAATTCAGTAATCTTGGTTTTAAAACCTCTCTCTCGAGCAAGCCAAAAATACGAAGGTAGAGTTGCATTTGCAACTACAACCCTTTAAATTAAACCACAATTACTGATTGAAATCACTTCTAAACATCATTTAAACTATCAATTAGCAATACCCATAAGCTAAATCAACCCATAATCACATAATCACACCCCAAGAATTGTGGTTTTAGCTAGACATCATAACAAGATAGAAATCGTTACCAAATTGTGTTTCCATCAACTGGGTAAGATTAATTTCGTCTTTACAAAGGTCCAAGTTGAAGAATCTCAAAAACCCACTTCCAATTTCTCAAAAATGGAAAACTTCAATTCTACGAAGCGAAGGAAAAGTTTGTCTCAAAACTCAGAGTTCCAACTCAAAAACTGATATTCTATATTATGAAACCTCTAAAATGATCACTGATCCTGAACTAAAATGTTCAAAAACGTATTTATAGTTGCCAAAAATATGATGCGAAAGACCATTTGGTGCAGTAAGTCGGGATCGCCGATCAGCTCGGCGATCCACCCTTTGGTCAGTTCCATCGCCTTTTTGCTTTGGCCTTCAGCATCCTCAAGTTCTGTAACTTCGGGTGATCCAACACTGCATCGCGGAAACACTCGGTGACACGCCGACTGCTCCTTTCTATAGCCGACTTGAATTTATCCTTCAGGGCTTGGCACACTGGAACTTTAGGCGAGATAATAGCCATTTGGTGACTTGCCTAATGGATTAGGCGATCAACAGGCCTTCTTTTATTCGTTCCTTCAGCTGCCTTGTTCCTTTTTGCCCATTAGTGTCCATGCTTTGTTCCTCAATCCAAATACCTGAAAATCAAGGATTTTACATCAATTATTGGCACAAAATAAGCATTTGAGGACAATAAATCTATCCAAATAAAGCCCTAAAAGAGTCCAAATCGTGGACTCATCAACACCCCCAACTTAAACTTTTGCCTGTCCTCAAGTAAAACTCAAGTTCAGCAGTTCAAAAAGGATGTCTCAAACAGTGCTACGCAAGACTCAATCAAGAATGCACACAAAATGGCTCAACTTACTCATGCAAGGATCAATTGTGCACTCAAAGATTCAAGTTGTGACTTACCATTATCAAAGATTCTCAAGTTCACAATACTTGCTTCAAATACAAGTTCAAGCTCAACAAAGCTACTCAAATGCCCTCATACAAAGAATGATTTCATATTCACAAACAATGGTTCAACAATTTATAGTTTCGGAATCAAATACAACACTCACACTCACAAAGATGAACACCTTCATGACTTCACCTATATGTTTCCCCTTATTTTCCAATCAACAATTGTTTCTGCTCACTCAAGATCACAAAGGTCTTTTCAAGGCTTGTAATGGGGGTGAGTGTAAAGGTATGGTCATTTAGGCTCAATGGTTGCTATCCTCATGAAATGTGGTATGACAACACTTTTCTTCCCTTTTCTTCATAATTCTCATTCATGCTAAAAAATCACCCCATTATTCACTTTCCATGGATTGTTGGACACCCCATTTCTTTTTGCATTTTCACAACTTTATTCCCCAACTTTTTCATTCTTTTTCTTTTTCATTCTTCTTTTCGTTTTCTCTCTTTTTTTTGTATGGAGGGGTTCCATATTTTTCAAAGCCATGGGTCAAAGGGGATTTCTTTGCATTTCTTGATTTACCTTCTCTTTTCACCACACCCCTAACTTAGGCCAAAACTTAGGCTTTTGGCCTAAGTTGGCTATTCAAGCAAACCACAAATTATGAGGATTATGGGTAATGGATAAAGAAAGGTGACAATTTCATCAAGTTTCTTCCAAGGAAAGGGTTAAGGCTCAAAAGGTGTTGAAGCGAAGTTCACACACTCACAAGGTAGGCCACAAAAGAGGTATAATGTCAAATTGTTTCACTCTTTAAAGTTGCCTAAGATCATTTCAAGAGATGATGACTTAGTCAACCGGACCAACGGGGCAAATTCTAGATGTCATCACACATGGTTTACAGTAAGCTCATCACACACAAGGCATTTACACCAATGTCAAACAAGACTCCACACTCTTGCTAGTCTGCAATATTCATCACAAGAGACTCAATTTCATAATTGGCTAGTCACAACGAGATGCAAAAGGTTCACAGATTGCCTATGAAACTTCATTTGGCCTCATCGTAGCCGCATATTCATTTATGTTTGATTATAAGCACTATTCAAGTCATCGGTATTGATCAAGACCGACACTCAAATTTGCAAGAGAACAACCATATTCAAACAAAACCAAGAGGTGGCACAAAAATAAATTCGAGAAAGGTCCAAAAATCATTTACAATTAAAGCAAGGAGCCACAAGCTTAGACATCCACAAAATACAGTTCCAAAATACAATCAGTAGCACAAAACCCAAATATATAGACAGAACACTAGTCACAAAAGGTGGACCTCACCCCACCACAAAATAAAGAAAATTTGTCCTCAAATGCAAGCAATAAAATATCCAAAAGTCAGTAAAAATAAGACAGAGAGGGAGGTAAAGAGTGATCATATCTATACAATCGCTCAATCTGTCAGAGTATCAGTGCCCGGTGTAGTACTCTGATCTTGGGCATCAGTATCCGGAGTCACATCAACAGTAGTAGGTCCACTAGGGTTAGCCAAAGGCATAGCTGCCAAACAAGTCTGCACAACTGCATCGATCATGGCCTCATCAGTCTCTGTAAGGCCCTCGTAAGAAACCTCCTTAGTAACCCCAAGCATCTCCTCATCTGTATCTGCCTCAGACTCTGGATCAGCTGCCTCCTCAACTCTAACATCATCTTCGGTGGTAGCCGGAGGCATATCTGGATCAACTGGAACATCTGGGATCTCCACCGTCTCGAAAAACATGTATATGTCGGTGAACTTCAGCTGGTCCACATCTCTCCTTAGCGCAGCAATAGTAGCCTCTAGAGTCGTCACCTCATCAGTGGCCTCTTAACCACGCTCACACACCGCTATCTTAGCCGCAAGGGCATCAATGGTAGCACTCCTTGGTGTCACAGCATCAGCAAGGGCTATCTAAATCATGCACGGAATGGAGGCCTCAAGTCTGGCAGCACGACGGTCGGCAAAATGGGCTAGCTGCCCCATCCGGAGTAATGCAGCCTGAGTGAGCGGGGGTGGAAGTAGGCAAAAGTGCCTCACAGGTAATGTGCCTGTATCCACAACCGGGGAAGAGTCCACCGTGGCTGCCTTCTTATTCTCCGCCTTATTTTTTAAATACTCCGCCTCGATTCTCCGGATATTAGTAGAAGATGTGGGAATCACTTCCATATATTTCTCCTCATCTCTAAGAACCCGAGATCGTCTGCACACCTCGGTGATCAACACCAGAAAGGGGAGGGAAGTTTGGCGCTCCTTGGCCCTCATGACCATCTCTTGTGCCATAATCATCCCCAGATTTATCTGTGTCTCATCAATGATACAACCCAGACAGGCTACTTTGGCATGACGGAGAATCGACTTGTTCTGGGAAGGCATAATGGTACTGCTGATGAAGCCAAACCAAAACCTTGCAACTATGTTTATATCCTTCTTCTCGATAGGTACTCCAACCTCAAGCCATTTGGGGGTACCATCTGATATGAGAGGAGCCAACCACTTCTTCATATTTTCTACTGTAGTTGTTCGGATCATGTGTTGGCAATCGCCATCAATATCATCAGGACATCATTAATAGCATCACTATAACACTAGACCTTCTTTCCCCGGACAATTACATAGTTAACCGTCTTGAATGTAGTTGCCTGCTTCTTTCTATGTGGTACCAAAGCTCCATAAGCAGCGTAGAACTCCCGGACCAAATTAGGAATGTAAGGGCCATGGAGCTTGGTGAAGAGTTGGAAGCTGTGCGACTTTAGGCAACTCATTATCTCTGGGTACCTGCCAATAACCCCATCAGTGGATAACCTCTTTTCTTTAATGATTTTCCTTAACCCCTCAGTTTTCAGTCTGTTCATAGACTTGGGAGGAGGACCCTATACCGGTGGTGCTAGGACCATAGCATGTGCTCAAGTAGGAGGAGTAGTAGTGGTAGACTAGCGAGTCCTGATCTTAGACGGATCATTCATCCTTTTGGATCGCAGCTCTGTCCTCTGTGTTGCTCGTGACTCATCCTCCTCAGGCTCAGAAATTGCAGCCTGATGCTCCTGGTTCTCACCCTCACTCTCATAAGTGGTGAGGTGAGCAACCTAGATACCGTCACTATCGGAGCTGGCCTCCGGTGATGCAGGTGTTTTCCCTTTGCCCTTTTTTTTCCCACCAATTGTGGGAAGTTTGGTGGCCTTGGCCTTGGATGCAGCTGCATCCTCATTTATTTTTATTCTTTTGGCCCTCTTGCGGGGTGGCATGTCTCTACCAGCTACTTTAGGTCTAGCCATATCTGCAAATGCATCAAAAAGAGTTAGAAGCAATTCAAGAAAAAGCATAAAAAAGTAGTTATAGATAGACTCGCCGAATCTCTTTGGCGAGACAGATCGAGCTCACCGAAAGGATTGGCTCAAAATTTTCTCAGACAAATGGCATGTCAGTGATGGGGAGGCACTTTTGGCGAGCAAGGACTAGCCCGCCGAAAGTTACAGTGCATTTTAGGTATAATGGGCGTAGAAAAGGGCAACAATATAAGCATTACGGGAATGATATTTCAATTAAAATAGGAACACACATATACAATTATAATCAGAGAGGCTCAACACACAACACTAAGAAAAATCTATTGCAAATGAGTCAAAATCGCTAAATAAAGATTTGAGGTTCAGAAAACCAAACTTAGAAGCCGAATAGATACTTTGAATTGCTAGGTGGCAAAGAAATCCTACTCCAAACACAAATCCGACGACTAAAATGCAATAAAAATGCAAGAAATATGGAAAATATTGTGTAGGTGTGAGTTTGGGAAGTTCAAAAGTGAGGAAAGTGAAAGAGTTTGGAAGTTTAAGCCTTTGGCCTTTAAAAAACCATTCAGTTCTCGCCCATTCGGCAACATAAGTTTTGCTTGCCGACCCACTCAGCGACACGCCGAGTGGGCACTTACATCACCGAGTTTTACAGGATCTGGAGGTCCAAACAGCGGACAAAGTCGTAATTGCTGACCCTGTCGGGGATTCACTAATCAGCTCCTACGCTCGCCGAGTTTTACAGACTCGAATTTAAAAATCTCTTGAGTCCAACGGCGATCCAAGTCAGGCTCGCCGACCTCTTCGGCGCGTCACCGAATGGACTTGTAGCTCGCCAACCTGCATTTTTCGAACACCTTCCACACTTTGACCTGAACAATCAACACACCATTATTTCAAACTTAAAAAGAAAGAAAATAAAACTTGGGTTGCCTCCCAAGCAGCACCTTAATTAACGTCGTGGCACGACGCAAGTCCACACTCAAACCTCATTCTTGGGGTTGGCCATAGTATCACTAGGCAACCCCCTTTCCTATCTCGGGTTTAAATGAGACGAGATATGACCCATTTAGGTCTCCAACTGTTTGATCAATATTGAATGGGAGGTAACCGTCTAGCTGAGGGTCGACACATCTTCTTTCATTTCCTTTAAAATCTTGTCTGACCCCTCAACTTTGTTGAGGATACGAGAAAGCATATCCTCCGACCGACCACCTTCCAAATCCTTTGTTTCTAACGCTCGTGGGGAGGCACATACCTATCCTTCTCCCCATCATTCCAATTGGGATTTTGATCCCTCCACTCTTGATCACGATCCTTCCAACCTTCATCCATGTTACAACCTTGGTTACCACCCTGCCTCGGGTAGTTTAAACGATAACCACCACCTTGGTTGGCTAGGAAATTCACCTCTTCGTTGTACAAAGCCTCAAACTTGGCCTCATTAGGATTAACACACTCGACACCCACGACATTGACAGTTCGAGCACCAACTCCCATGACATTTTTGGACAAAATGTCAAGTTGTGTCATGATCTTGGCCATGTTCTGGTCCCTCTCTTGGTCTTTCTCTATCTCTTTGTTGGTCTTAATCATGCCATCAGGGAGTCGGGCTACTGTTTCATAGGGTTGTTGTGTCAAACAACCCGAAAAGAGTTGATCAGCTGCACTTCTATTTCCGAGACCAAAACCTCTATAGAAGCATTCCAGAAGCATCTTTTCTAAAAGTCCATGAGTTAGGCACTGCTGCAAGAGGTCCTTAAAACTTTGCCACAACTCATAAATGGTCTCACCCTCCAATTGCTTGAAGATTAGTATGTCATCCCTTAGATTGGGAGGGTGATCCATTTGGTCACTATTGCTACCAGATAAGCTCAATTTCTCTGCTCAACAAGCAACATGAAAACCAAAACTGAAAGTAAGTAGATTCAACTATGACTAACAAGAACAAAATTCAACTTAACTAAAGAATCTTAACCAACACCACTCCCCGGTAGTGGCGCCATTTTGATTGAATAACTCTATCAAAGAAAATTCATCCAATTCTAAACGTCAACTATCGTTAGTTAGTAATATAACCCAACTAAATGAGTTGGGGTCGAATCTCACAGGGAGTGATACGTATTTAAGATTATATAGCCAAGTACGAATATGTTCAAGTCAATAATAGGAGTAGATATTTACGAATAAAAGCATAATTCAAATTAAAGGGTGACACAAGTGTCAAATAACATGGGGGTTTGATTGTAATTATCAGCTACAACAATAACAAATAACACGAATTAACAAGTAATGAGACGGGTTCTTGGGATGTGATTGGATTATAGGCTAAGGTAGACAAATAGGTAATTGCAATTGTTAGTAAATAGCTGTAAATCAGTGAATAAACTAGACTTTAGTGAGGATAAACTTTCTCTCGAACAATTTACCCCGAATCAAGTTGGTTTCTCTCGAACACCAACAAGCAGCAAATAAGAACAGCCTACGCTTTAGTCCATTCACTCTCTTGAGCTGAATGTGTGGAAAAAGATTTAGGATTCACTCTCTGGAGCTGAACCCATGACAACCCAATACCCACAGACCATCAATTCAGTTATCTTGGTTTTAAAACCTCTCTCTCGAGCAAGCCAAAAACACGAAGGTAGAGTTGCATTTACAACTATAACCCTTTAAATTAAAAAATAATTGCTGATTGAAATCACTTCTAAACAACAATTAAACTATCAATTAGCAATACCCATAAGCTAAATCAACCCATAATCACATAATCACACCCCAAAAATTGGGGTTTTAGCTAGACATCATAAAAAGATAGAAATCGCTACCAAATTGTGTTTCCAACAACTGGGTAAGATTAATTTCGTCTTTACAACGATCCAAGTTGAAGAATCTCAAAGACCCACTTCCAATTTCTCAAAAATGGAAAACTTCAAAGCTAAGGAAAAGTTTGTCTGAAAACTCAGAGTTCCAACTCAAACACTATTATTCTATATTATGAAAACTCTAAAATAATCACTGATCCTGAACTAAAATGTTCAAAAACGTATTTATAGTCGCCAAAAATATGCTGCGAAGAACCATTCGGCACAGTAAGTCGGGATCGCCGATCAGCTCGGTGATCCGCCCTTTGGTCAGTTCCATCGCCTTTTTGCTTTGGCCTTCAGCATCCTCAAGTTTTGTAACTTTGGGTGATCCAACACTGCATCGTGGAACCACTCAATGACACTCCGACTTCTATTTTCTATCGCCGACTTAATTTTATCCTTCAGAGCTTGGCACACTAGAACTTTAGGTGAGATAATTGCCATTCGGCGACTCGCCCAATGGATTAGGCGATCAACATGCCTTATTTTCTTCGTTCCTTCAGCTGCCTTCTTCATTTTTGCCCATTAGTGTCCATTCTTTGTTCCTCAATCCAAATACCTGGAAATCAAGGATTTTACATCAATTATTGGCACAAAATAAGCATTTGAGGATACTAAATCTATCAAATAAAGCCTTAAATGAGTCCAAATCGTGGACTCATCATCTTGCAAATTTATTTCACTACTTGCTACTATATCTCTCACAAAGTTATACTTGATGTCAATGTGTTTGGTCTTGCTATGATACTTAGGATCCTTCGTGTAGGTGCCAACTGCTTGACTGTCACAATATAGAATCATGGGACCCTTAGAATTCATTGCAATATTCAAATGCTCAAAGAATTTCTTTAACCAAACAACTTCTTGTACTGCAGATGCACAAGCCACGAAATAAGATTCCATGGTTGAGAGAGCAGTGCAAGTTTGTTTCTACTTTTTCATAAAATAGCCCCACCATTAAGTAAGAAACCATAGCCGGATGTTGATTTTTTATCATTCCGGTCACCAGCCCAATCAGCATCTGTATAACCTCTTATAAATAAATCAGATCCACTGTAACATAGTGAATGATCATATGTTTCCTTCAGGTATCGAAATATTCTTTTTACTGTTTTCCAATGATCTTTTCTAGGATTGGATTGATACCTACTAACCAAACTTACGACATAACAAATGTATGAGCGAGTACACATCATAGCCTACATCAAACTGAATCAGCACTAGACTATGGAACTCGAGACATGTTTTCATTTTCTTTTTTAGTTTTAGGACACATTTAAAGGCTGAAATTTTCACCCATTACAACAGGAGTATCCATGGATTTGCAACTATTCATTCGAAAGCATTCAATATTTTCTTTATGTAAGTTTCCTAAGATGAAATAAAAAAAAAATTGGAATGGTCTCTTTAGATCTTAACACCCAATATGCTTCACCCATATCTTTCATATCAAATGGTTTTGAAAGTCATAACTTGAAAATTTTCACATACTCCAAATTATTTCCAGCTAATAAAATATCATCTACGTAAAGAGAAAGAATTACAAAATTTCCATTGGAATTTTTCATATAGATGCAGTCATCTTCATCGATCATGGTCAAATCAAATGACATCATCTCCTTACGAAATCTTAGGTACCACTTCCTTAAAAATTGCTTTAGGCCATAAATTGATCTTTTCAATTTACAAACTTTATGTTCTTCGCCTTTGACAATGAAACTTACTGGTTGTTCTATGTGGATTTTCTCATTTAATTATTCATTGAGAAAAGTGGTCTTCACATCTATTTGATGTAATTCTAGATCTAAACGCGCAACAATAGCTAAAAGTAATTGTATGGAGGTAAACTTCACAATTGGTGAAAAAGTTTCCTCATAGTCTATTCTAACTTCTTGAGTAAAACCTTTTGCCACCATTCGTGTTTTATATCTTTCTATTGACCCATCCAATTTTTGCTTAACTTTGAGAATCCATTTATTCTCAATAGCTTTATGTTCCTTAGAAAGGTAAACTAGATCCCATACTTTATTGATTTTCATGGACTCTAATTCTTCTTTCATCTCTTTAATCATTCATTCTATTTAGGGGTCGATAAAGCCTCAGATACAGAAGTAGGTTCATGCAATTCTGTACAAAATACCAACAAAATATAATCCTCAATTTCATAAAATTGTTTAGGTAAACCCTTTCTTGCCCTCTTACATAATTGAAGTTCAAATTCATCTATAGGACTTTTTGATTCATAACTCCCACTTCGATCCAGAATTATTTCTTGATCCATTGAGTTATCAAGTATGCCTGAAGACATTACTTGATCTTATGAATTCAACATTTCGTATAGAGGCTCACCTTCATCAATTTCATCCCTTTTGGAAAAATTATTTTTCAAAAATCTGATATCTTGTGATACAATTTCAGTAATACTTCCATCCTCCGAATTTTGAATTAACACATACTCTTTGGAGTGTTTTGAGTATATTATAAAGATACATTTCTTTCCTTTCGGACTTAGTTTACCAAAATCACCAAAATGATCTTTAATATCTGCAGCACAACCCCAAGGTCGTAGATCATTTAGATTTGTTTGATGACCAGTTCAAAGTTCATAAAGAGTCGATGACACTAATTTAGCAGGCACCTTATTCAGTATGTAAGTTGCAGTCAATAATGCATATCCCCAGAAAGAGATGGATAAATTTGTTCGCGCCATCATCGACCTAGTCATGTTCAATAAGGTTATATTCCTTCTTTCAGCTACACAATTTTCTTGAGGTGTATAAGGAGTAGTTAACTATCTCATAATACCTTTTTAGTACATAATTCTTCAAATTGTTTTGACAAATATTCACGCCCTCGATCAATTCTTAAATCCTTTATGCTTTTATCTAATTGATTTTCAATTTCATTCATATATCTTTTTATAGCACTCAAGTGCTTCAGATTTATGAGAAATCAAATAGACATAACCAAATCACGTGAAATCATTAATAAATATAATGAAGTATGTACCACCAGACCTTGCCCTCACATTCATTGGCCCACAAATATCAGAATAAATTAATTGAAGTTGGAACTCATCTCTTTTAGTCTTTCCAATTGGTTTACGCATAATTTTTTTGGCAAGACAATTTTCACAAGTTGACATATTAATTTTGGTGAAAGAACCTAAATGTCATTCCTTTGTCAATCTATTCATTTGATCTTGCCGTATGTGACATAATCTTGTATGCCATGTAATAACATCAATATCATTATTACTTGAATAATATGTCATTACACAACGGTCAACATAATAGTCATAGGTTGAAGGATTACAATCTAAAATGATAAAACGATCATAATGAAGTCCAAAACTATATAAAACATTATCTAGAGTTATTCTAACACCATTACGACTAAAAAATAAATCAAAACCAACGTCTAAAAGATCATACACATATACTAAGTTTCATCAAATCTCTGGAGCATATAGGACGTCATGCAACATCAAGGAACGACCATCACGCAAGTCCACTTTGCTAGTGACTATACCTTTGACTTCCATATTAGCATTATTTCCTACATAGATCAACCTTGATTTAGATGAAACTCGATAAAACTCCACAAATGCTTCTCTGTCTCGACTTACGTGGTCGGTGAATCCTGAGTCCACAATCCACATAGGATAATGTTCAGTTAGTAAAGAAGTGTTAGAAATATATGTATCACTTAGAGATGCGTTTAGAAATGCTACATTTTTTGGCTCGGTGCATTCACGAGCAAAATGTCCAGTACTTGGCAATTGTAGCACTTCATATTTCTCTTGTTTCTCTTCTTGAAAAATCATTTTCCTTTCTTGAATTTGGCTTATTCTTTTTCTTAGAGGGCCCGTATTCAGTCTCTTTGTCTTTTCCAATTCTTTTTCTTTTCTTCTTACGTTGAAGCTTGAAGATTTTATAACACTTGACTCTGCCACAAAGCATTAGAAGCAGCTTTAACAGCACCAAACCGTTCATCTTCAAGTTCAACATGTCGGGCAACATCAGAAAAAGTTTTGATGCTATCATTATGGGTCAACTTAACCTTCAAATGTTCTCAATTATTGGAAAGAGACCGAATCATTGCCTGAACTTGTTGCTCATTTGAAAGAACATGGCCAGTACTATTGAGTTGAACCATAAGGTGTTGTTTGATATTTTGATCATGACGTTTTTTGTTAGTGCCAAATTTGATAGTCAACTGTTGGAGGTAGATTACAGATGTACGCCTATATGTTTCCTGCAGATGTGCCCACATAGCATGAGCAGCAGAAAATTCCTCACATTCATGTATGAGCTCAACCACATAACTAACTATTATTCTACGGGTAGTGGAATTAGCTTTTTTCCAAGTTTTGTAAGCATCAAGATCCCTTCTATGTTGTGTAGAGTTACCCTCTTTTTGTTGATCCAAAACATAATTTATACCTTCTAGAGCATTTTTATCTTCTAGTACCTACCATATTTTATGATTCAGATGTGGTAATTGTCATCGTTAAGTTTTTCACCTTTGTTTAAGTCAGCAATGATACTTTTTGATGTCATTTCTGTTATGAGATATAATAAGACAAGAATTTTTAATCAATTATGCATGTGATATACATATTCAAGCAAATCAATTCTCATTAAGGTTTCATATTTAATGTAAAATTGAAAAGACACGTAAGCTCCAATCATCATCTACGAATATATTGAAGACTTTAATAACAAGAATTTTTTAAAGTTTAATAACTTAGATTTTTTTAAAAAACTACATAATTCATATATTGAAAAGCAAATAAGCAATAACAAATTACTAGTCTTTTTAAAGACTAAAATCCTCCCACAAGTCTTCAAGGCAACAAACATACACCTTAAAAGGCTGATTGGGCCAAACGTCATGATAAACATCAGTCAATCTACTACTCCAAGGTTCATGGGAAGCGTTCTCCAATCCAAAATTTCAACAAATTATAAAATCAGTCAGTTCAACCCATTTTAATTCAAAAAGGTGAATAAAATCTCACACTGAAATATTAGGGGACATCTTCAAAGACATAAACTCTTTAAAATCCTTTTCTCCTTTTCTTCAAATAACTCTTTGATTCCTTAACAGATTTTGTGTTTCCCTTGAAAAATTAATCTGTACAATTTCACGCCCTCGGAAATATGTTCTACAGCGATATGCTCTTCTACATTGTCCCTTCGTTCGACTTTGTGAAATCCCACTTGGAATAATTTGAGTTTATTCATGTCCAACTATGTCTGAAATAGGAAAAAGGAAACAATAAGAATGATTGAACCATTCAATGTGACAATATATGTCACTTTCATTTGTAGAATAAAAAAATATGTTTAAGGAACATAAGGACTAAACAAAAAATTTCAGATCAAATAAATTATTTAAATACACCATAATGCATATATACAAATCATCAACATATGACTATTAAAAAAATTAAATCTCAACGTCAACCACAATCAGATTTAACCACGTGAATAACCTATATTAAATTAAATAAATTAAGTACTTTATTAATATAAAGAAGTACTACACATTCATTGTCTATTTTCCATAAAAATAATAGTACTTCATGATTCTTAAGGTAAAGGTACAAGTACTTTATTAAAATAAAATAGGAGAACACTTTATTAAAAAATATAGAGGGGATATTTTTATTTTTATTTTTTCTTCTTAATACTTAACAGAAAAAGGACAAAAAAAATATAAAGTGCCCACCTTTGTTGGGCACACGTTTCTGTCCCTCTTTTCCTTTTTTTATTTACTCGGAAAAAAATAACATTACTTTGATGCTACTTTGAAAAAAAAAATTGGCAGAATTCAATCAATTGGCCCATTAATTATACACGATTTTTCTTACAAAAGAAAAAAAAGAGAATCTTTTTATTTAATAGCATACTACTCATTTTCATTCTACTAACCATTTTTTATCAGAACACTTTTTCTTCACCCAAAAAATAGAGAAGCGAGAAAAAAAAATAACAAACACATACTCAGTATCAAAGTTATCTCTAACATGTGAGAATTGAATAAATCTGTGCAATCTACAACCATCAATATAAAGGGTTGATCAAACTTATTTAGATTTTTTTTCGATAGTTTCAAAAAATCAAGAATGAGACACTTATTTAAAAAAATGTGCAATTAACCATCCTCTGATACCAATGTAAAACTTTCGTAATAGGAACATAATTTGTGTACCTGTTATCAACATTGAAAGATCAACAAAATCTTTTTTGAAGAATTGCACCAAGCCAAACTTGAATTTCAAGGAAACAAGGTAATTGATTCACAAACTAAGTGTCAATTTGTAGTAGATGTTTTTCTGAAGATAGAAATTTCATTTCCTCTTTAAACCCTTTTTTTTGTTTCTACGTTCTTTTAGTTTCTCTTGCTTACTCTCGATCAAAGTGAAACACAACTATAAAATAGAGAATAAAAGTAGTTCAGCAGTTTACATTTTCATCCAAGGGGTTCAAAAATAGGCTGGGGGCGATTAAGGAAAAGAATAACCTTAAATCCTATATTTTATCTCACCTTATTATAGTTCTTTTAACATTTCTTTCAAAAAAATCCATGCACCAACGAGTTTTTTAAAAATATTTTCTCAATTTTTTAACAAATTACTTGTTTTGAAACACGTTTAAAAGACCAGGAAACATTTTTAAAAGGGACTATAAGCTTGGTTCTTCATAAAATGAAATTTTCATAATTTTAATTCTATGCATGGAATGATACGCTCAAATTACACTTCCCTAAAAAAGTATAAGCGGTCGTCGTCAAATAAAGAACCCAACTTGTAGGTTGGGGTCGATCCCACGAGGAATATGGTTCAGACTTAAACTTAACTCACTATTATATCCGCTTAGCCAAACTACTTCTGAAACAAGTAATTAAAAGGGGAGGATTTCCGAGTGTTGTTTAAGTAACAAGTGAGCAAGATTCAAACTTTAAGTTATCAATATGAGAGAGAAACTAGAGTGTATGTGTTCCCCATAAGCTTTTACCTCGGTAATCCTAATAATAGTAATCATTTCCTAGTGTTTTACATACAAATTTGGTAAGATAGGTATTCCTAGATGATTGGTCCTTCTAATAGGGAATTTCACTACGCACCTTGATCCGACTACGAGTGTATATTTTACTAACCCTTACCTTTACCTCAGATTAGACATTACATCAATATATGGCTTAGTTTTCACCCTCGCACCAATTGAAATTAGACTATTAGATAGCATCCACTAAATCTCTGTTCTTAATTTTTTTCTCATTAACTACCTCCTT
>JAJOOO010007673.1:0-13168 GCA_029582685.1 Solanum piurae
TTCAGCTTTAAATTCGTTCTAAAAGTTGAAGCTTTGATGTTCTTGTTATGTATTCATGAATTTGCTTTCGTTCTTGAATTGGGCTGAGATTGAGGAGTACTTGAGGTTAATGTGTCGATTTATAGAGTGGTTAGAGTTAGATTCTAGTGTACATGTGCTGGGTATCTAAATCTAAAGAGAGATTGAGC
Source organism: Solanum piurae (assembly GCA_029582685.1). Lineage (NCBI taxonomy): Eukaryota > Viridiplantae > Streptophyta > Magnoliopsida > Solanales > Solanaceae > Solanum > Solanum piurae. The sequence continues at coordinate 189 of JAJOOO010007673.1, forward strand.
AAAAGAATCGAATTTAGACGAATTGGGGTTAGAAAACGAAGAAGAAGTTTCGTCGGACGAAATCTGGAGGTGCTGGTGCGTCGCGGGGCAGGTTCCCACATTTGGGAATTTCTATTTTGCGTCGCGGAGCTGACAGGAGGTGTTCTGCCTCAAAAGACGTTTTCAAAACCAAATTTTAAAAGCCTCTCCGCGTCGCAGACCCACTCTCACATATTGATTTTCAGTCTTTTCTCATGTTTAGCTATCTAAAATCAATCCTAAACATCATAAGATCTTTCCTATCACAAATCACAACCTTGAATCCATAATTCAAATTCAAGGTAGAGTTAAGAGGTAAGTTTTGAGAATTCTTTAAAACATTCTAAGAAAGTCCTTTTAAGTCCTTTTGAGGAGTCTTCTACAATTTCTAATAACTTGTTTCAAGACTCGAGCAAGTGAGTATGAGTGAGGAGAATGTATTCATGAGTCTACTTTATCAGTACAAGATCCTTCATATCATGAACCATAACTCTTCAATTCATAATTCACATTCAAGAGAGAGTTAAGAGTAGAGTTCAAGAAAGCCTTTGAGTTCAATTGTGAATCCTTTGAGATCAACTATCGATTTGAACTAAGTTTTGAGGAAGTAAGTCAGAGAATAAGAAGAGTCGTATACATGAGTTCCATATAGTTATGTATACCATCGAGTCGAGTTGTTTCATGCCCATAATTTCGCATGAACTTCGTAAGTTGAGCATATTTCAGGAAGTGGTATATTCAAGTTCTAAGACGTTAAGTGTTGAGTTCCTTATCCCTTTTGAGAAGTATCTTTGAGTCCTTGAGTTGAATATTTCATGCTCATAATTCCACATGAACATTATAAGTCGAACAGTCTTGAGATGAGAAGTATCTTTGAGTCATTGAGTTGAGTAGTTCATGCTCATAATTCTACATAAACTCTAAGTTGAGCATTCTTGAAATGAGTAGTATCATTGAAGTTCTTGAGTTCTAAGTATTTGAGTTCTATCTATGGTTATTGAAAACCATGCATTGAGTCGTTCATGTCCATAATTCGGCATGAACCATATTTTAAGAAGTCTTTTACAAATGTTTTAACTTTGTTTTAAGACTTAAGTTTTGAGTTCAGTAAAGAGTAAAGTTGAAGTTCATTTCTTCAAAAGTATATGGGGACTATGTATTCCCAAAAGAGTTTAAAATGTTTTCACGTTTAAATAAGAACGGAAAACTGAAATTTTCAAAAGAGCCTTTGAGCTAGTTTTTCAGTAAAGAGCCTTTGAGCTAGTTTTTCAATTAAAGAGTAAATGCTTTCATAATAAAGCAAGAGAGGAAACCTTGATTTCCAAGATAGCCTTTGAGCTAAGTTTTTGAGCACTAATCTCTAATCACAAAAAGAAGTTGTTTTTAAAAACATATGAGCTAAGTATATTTTTGGAAGTAGTATTGAGCACCGATATGGGAATGCGAGTTCATATTAACTCAAGTCTCCATAAATCATGTAGCCACCATGAGTAGAAAAGGGTCATACTTTTTAGATGAACCCTTTTCACAATAGACTAGTGGATCCACTTAGTAGTTCAGGTCTTATACTTCGGCAAAGTGTAGGATGGCCCGGGCAGCGTGGGGCTTATAACGTTGTATCGTCACTATATTTATTAAGTGATGGTTGTCGGTTAGAGAAACTCCTACATCAGTAATTGTATGGTTCCTCAAGGGGTTCTGCTTAGTGTGAATGAGGGTATGGAACTTCATTCATGCATTGCACAAGTAGACTTTGAGAGAGAGCATGGTATGTCTTTTATGATATTATGATTATGAGTTGACATTATGTTTCAAACAGTTTTCCTTTTTTTTATATTGCATTTGTTTTAAACTGCTTTATAATGAAATGAGTTCAGTTAAGTACCAGAGTTGAGCACCCAGAGTCGAATATCATATCTATGAGTTGAGTATTTAATCTCTGAGTTGAGTATCTTATCCTTGAGTACTTCTGAGTTGAGTAAGTTTGAGTAGTTTTGAGTATCCTTGAGTATTCCTTGAGTTGAGTAAGTTTGAGAAGAGGTAAGTATGTTTCCTTTTTATCAAGTTTCAAGCTTATGTTTATGTTTTAGAATTCCCCTTACATGCTCGTATATTTCACATACTGAGTCATTTGGCCTGCATCTTCTCATGATGTAGACACAGGTATTCAGGATCATCAACAGGAGATTCGTTAATACATCCGGGAGTTCGAGTTAGCTATGGTGAGCCTTCTTGTTTTTGGAGGATTTCAATTACTTTTCAGTTTAGTCAGGATGTCGTGGGTCTTGTCCCGACTTCCATCTTTATCAGTTAGAGGCTTCATAGATAGTCAGTATAGTTGAGAAGTCTGTATTATTCATTTATTTTATTAAATGTTTTAAAGACTTAAGTTGACTATTTTATGGCGAGTTGAATATGTTAATTTTATTGTAAGTTGTTCATTTGAGTTAAAGTTTTGAAGAGTCGAGGCTATTGAATTTTATTCGGTTTTAAGCTTTTGCATGCTTAAGTTAGTCTTCCGCTTGTAGTCAGTCAGGATGAGGGTTCGCTTGGGGACCAACAATGGTTCTTGAGTGTCGGCCACATCCAGGGTGTAGACTCGGGTCGTGACAAAATTTACTTACATAAATAAGGTTTTCTTAAATAATAATAATAATAATTATTATTATTATTATAATATATTTTTAACTCTATAAAAAAATATTTTTTCGATGACATTTAAAAATTAAAAATATTTTTATGTAAGATAGAAGATAGAATAACTAAAATATGAATACGAAATATTCCTTTTTAATTAACACTAAATTAGATAAATGATGAAACATACATTTTAATTAATAAGAACACATTAAAAAGAGAGAGGATTGAATTGGCCCCACCAAAAAGTTATAAATGAGTAAATTGGCTGAACCAAAAATTCAGGAATAAAAAGTGATGTGACCTAGGTTTGAAGCTGCTATATATATATATATTGAAAATTTTCAAAATGTCAATATTTTGACATTTAATAGGATCTTTTAGCCACATTTTTAATATTTATTTAAAATGTCAATATTTTAGTTTGTTATGTATCTGATTCACGTATTTTTTATTTGTTTGATTTGCAAGAATATAATTATTTAATAACAGAAAGGAGAAAATCAGGGGAGAGAATATTTAAAAAAAAAGGAACATATCACTTAAAATTTTCATCAGTTACAGTTTCAAAGAAATCACTGTAATTGTATATCAATAATTTTTACATTTTATGTGCTCACTTTACCATTCAAATTAATTTTGACATTTTACTTTCATGGCCAAAACTAAAAATTGTATCCAGAGATCAAAAATGTATTACATGCCAAATATATTTTTTCTTTATTTGTATTACAAAAATATTACTGATTGTATGTCAATATAATCTAATCGTTACATATGAATAAAAATAGCATACAAGGTGGAAATAATACAATCTGTTGAGGAAGAATACAATATTCTAAAAAAGAAATACAAATTGACTGTGAAACAAATAGGGATACAAGATTTTGAAAAAAAATAGCATACATAGTGGAAATAATACAATTTATTGAGGAATGATATAATATTCTAAAAAAGAATACAAATTGACTGTGAAAAGAATATGATACATTTATGCTTAAGTAAGACAAATTCATTTGGCATACCCATTGAAATGACTACAAACTAAAAAAGAAATACAATGTTCTTAATAAAAATACAAATGTTGAGTAAAAGAAAAACAATTGACAATAAAAAATTAATATGAATACAATTCTGGTATAAATACAATTTTCGCAACCTTCTTCTCTAACACTCTCTTTCTTCTTCTTCTTCGTCTGCTATGTTCCTTCTTTCCGATTTTTTTCACCAAATCTAAATCTGAATCTATATTCACTTGTGCATTAGTGATCCTATAAGTAAAATTTGAAATTATTAAATATGAATATATAAAAAATCAAACAATATATGATGTATGAATGTCATTGTTGATTACTACAATCTACTAAATCTCAAATATGAAAATAAAAATCACAAAAAAATTGAACAATAGTGTTTAAAAGACGAAAAATTTGAAATACATAAAAGAGGAAAATTTCACAAAAAAAACTTGGTGAATATGAAAAACAAACTATCAAAAAAATCAAACAATATTGTTTAAAAGACGAAAAATCCAAAATACAAAATGTTTGATGAATATGAAAATAAAATCACAAAAAATCTCACAAAATACTTGTTGACTTCGAATTTACCTTTATCAATGAGTGAAAATCTTTTGAATTAATTGTGTGATTTCTTGAACAAAGTGTACAAAATTTGAAGAGTTGATTTTCTTGAATAAGGAAAGGAGATAACAATTGTAAAAAAGGGAAGAGAGAGAAACACATAATTTGGGTAAAACCTAAAAAGAGGGGAAAGTGGGTATTTTTATTTTTTACTGGAGTAAAAAATGATCTAATGTGGGTCTGATTTGAGAAATAAAAGGAATTTTTTTTATTATATTAGGATACAATTTATTTTCTAAAATATTTACATATTGACATTTTGATATTTTTAATAATATTTTGATATTTTTAATAATTATTTTAAAGTTGATATTTTTAATAATTATGTTAAGAATTGTGACTAATTTGCTAATTTTCCTATATATATATATATATATATACATTCAAAAACAGCCAACAAACTTTTGTCAAGAAGAATTGTTGGGATCTTCAGTTAAGAAAATCCCTCTAAAAATTGGCGTATGCCACCAATTGCAACGTGCACACGGTATTCTTTAGTAAAAGGCGAAAGAATAGTTCGCTTTGTGCTCACTGCGTGGCTGCGTAATTTTAATTTGACAAGCACAAGCTCCTTATATACTGCTTCCAAGTTTTCACTTACTCACTCACATTACGATGTGGTACTCTTATCAACCACACTTACATGTGTAGTTCCAATATATGGTCTTTTCACCTTTGTTATGTCCAATACTTTGGTTTGAGGATTCATTGGCCATTAGCCATTGACTTAGAGAATAACTTATTTGCAACTTGATTAGCTTCTCTAAAACAATGTCTAACTACAATCATGCTAATATCATTTATGGTTTCTTTGATCATCCAAGGAGTATCGTAATTGTTATTTAAAAATTATACTCAAGGTGAGTGTCATGATCATATTGTAATCATTGTCTAAACCCCAATTGAGGCCAAATAAGAAAGCATTTGCCTCAGCCTCATTGCTTGTTCTTTGCTCTAGAGGAATAGAATAGGTCATGATGAGTTTGCATTCACAATTTTTGATTATTTTCCATCATCAATGGTTTCCACTAAAACAAGAACCATTACTAAGCAGAGGAGGATTCATGATTTGAGATTTATGGGTTTTGAATTTAGAATAACGACCTCAAATTAATATAGAATAATAGATAAACTAAAGAATAGGTACCGATATTCAAAAAGTAATGAACTCCGGATTTTTATTTGAAAAACAGATATTGGGTTTGGGTTTGGGTTTGTGAAACAGTAAAAGAAATCTTAGTTTCCTTTTTGTTTTAGAGAAAAAGTGCTTTTTGCTTCTTCTTTTTCATTTGTTAATTTTATGTTTGTTATTTGAAAATAAAATCTAGAGATAAGTGTCAAAAACACACCTAAATTATCCCATTTTTTTGAGTTTCATACCTAAACTATTGAGAGTGTGAGTTTCATACCTAAACTATTACTTTTTAGTTTGAGAAACACACCTCAGTGGTGTGTGTAATACACTCTCTCTTTTATTTGAAAAAACCTTGACACGTGACATTCAACATGGATAAAATATTCCACCTTGACAAAAATTAAATAATAAACTATTAATATAATTAAAGATTAAAGTATTACTATCCATAAAAAAATAATTTTTTTCAAAAAATAAAATTTAAATTATTTTTCTTACCCCATTCCACCACCTCCTCCACGTACCCCTCCCCCAGTCCCCCATCCTTTTTTTAAAAAAAGTTCTTATATAAAATATTTTAAAAAATGTCTTGCTGCGGCAAGTAAAAATATTTTCGATATGTATATATCTAACACAAAATGAGAAAAAAAAAATTGAAAACGGAGGGTTAGGTGGGGTGGGTATAATTATTATTTTTATTTTTTAAAATAATATCTAAATTAGTATTAATGGGGGGGAGTAAAAAAAATTATAAAAGAAATTTAAACAAAAAAAAAACTGAAAAAATGGCCGGGTGGGGGTGGGGGTGGGGGTGGTGAGAGGAAGAAAAATATTTTACATTTTATTTTACAAAAGAAATATTATTTTTTTGGATAATAATTTTTAATTTTTAATTTTAATTAATACTAATAATTTATTTAATTTTTATCAAGGTTGAATATTTTGTCCATGTGAAGTGTGATGTGATAATTTTTTAAAATAAAAAAGAGAGTGTATTACACACACCATGATGAGAGTGGTATAAAAGAGAGAGGTGTGTTTCTCAAATTAAAAAGTGATAGTTTAGGTATGAAACTCACACTCTTAATAATTTAGGTATGAAACTCAAAAAAAAGATATAGTTTAAGTGTGTTTTTGAAACTTATCTCTAAAATCTAGATATAGCAAAAAGGAAAAACTGATGCAAGTTTATGCTTTCTTTTAAAATAAAAAGAGAATCAAACATGTATCTAAAAAGGAGAAAAAACTGACTAATGTGGGTTTTGATCCCACCGTTTTGGTAGCCTCTTTGTTACCAATGACACATCCACTTATTTTTATTAGTGGGTTTACACGTATAAAGTATTTTGTATAGTTATTAAATTTTCTAATATAAATATAAAATTTATACGTAAATTATTAAATTCGTTTGAATTCTACATAATACTGTAGAAGAGAACTTTTGAAAAGAGGTGTCATACTCCCTCCGTCCATCTTCACTTGTTCATTATACTATTTAGAAATATTCATCAAAATTTGTCAAGTTTATAAAACCAATGAATAGTTTATCATTTTATATCTATTTTATCATTATTATTAAATACATGTTTAAATGACTTATATTTAATAAGGGTGGCTTGGTAAAATTATCTCTATCATTTTAATGTTTTTTAATTTCCGTGTCAAGTCAATAGTGGATGGAGGGCGGGGTTATCTATATAAGGAAAAATATTTGACAAGATTTCACAAATTTGGACCGTTATATATATACTTTTTTTTTTCATCATATCAGCAGTGTAGACGCTCCCTCCCCCAGTTAAACTACAAACGGATCCACGAGGCCCATTAACTGGGCATTGGTACGCGAGCAACACGTGGCAATCTCCAATTGGACATAGGATAAGAGAAAGTACATAAACCGAGGCCGTTGAGTTATGGCACATTTAAATTTCTACTACTCTAATCTCTGTCCTCTGTTCAAAACCCAGTAGGGTAGGTGAGAGAGAGAGAGAGTGAGGGAGTTTTTCATCTCAGTTCCATTCAAACTTGAGAGCTACTTTGAAGTTAAATTCATCAGGTGAATTGTATTCTCTAATCATATAAATGTAAACTTTTTAACTGATTAGATCTACTACTTGCATTTCTCCAGGTGACTGAGCATCTATCTTTGTTTTCGTTATTATTGATTTTGTTAATGGTGGTCTCATAACACTTTTTGTTCTAGCTTTAATTTTGTTGTGAAGATACATCTGTTAGAAGAAAATGGTTGAGGCAAAGGATAAGCTATCGTCACACTGGTGGTGGTTGGACAGTCAGAAAAAGGGAACTCTAAATCGTTCACCATGGCTTCAATCAACTCTCTCTGGTCAGCACTAGAATTCAAATATTTGATTTACTTTTGCTGATGAAAATATTGTTCTTGCTTTAAGTGACTCTACATGACCGTTGGAGACCTTTTTCAAAGATACAGACTAGGTTTTCTACACTTTTTGATCGTTTATGAAAAAAAGAGTATATTTTGGTGTTTACTTTCAACAAATTAAACAAGGAAAAAATACTTGATTCACCTTGAGTGGTAGGAATAAGGCTGGCCTACATCCCTACCTTTTCAGACACCACATATGAGATTACACGGGGTATGTTTTTGTTAGTTGATGTTTAAAAAACACAGTAGCTAGGTATCTATGGTTAACTCTAGGAGGACCCTTTTCAAATGCCTGTTGAGTGGAGATGATGTCCTGAACCATAATCTTTCACTTTTTTTTAGTTTCCTCAAGACATCTTCAACTCTTTTTTCAGTTATGACTTGTGAGTAATTTTACTTACAAGTTTAGTATCTTTTAAAGTGAGTCATAACTAACTTTTTGCCCTATAAATTAGTTAAACATAATGATGTTTGCAATGTTTCTGGACCAGCTCTTAATAGCTTGTTTAAATTGGATAATGTTGCAGAACTAGATGAGAAGACTGAGTCCATGCTGAGGATAGTTGAACAAGATGCAGATTCCTTCGCCCAAAGAGCAGAGATGTATTACAAGAAGCGTCCACAGCTCATTAACATGGTTGAGGATTTCTACAAGACTCATCGCTTGTTAGCTGAGAAGTATGATCAAATCAAGTGTGAATCTGGTACTCGCCTTATGACACAACCGTGGATGTCTCCATTGTCTTTCACCAAGTATCATCCACAAAAGACACTGATGAGCGCCACTGAAATATCATATGATAGCTATTCAGAAATCTTTGATCCTGAGTCTGAGTTATCAGATAATATGTCTGAGGTTGAGGATCCTGACCTAGAAGAAGAAGAAATACAAACCCCCAAATCAGAGAAGGAAACAATGGAGGAGGTATCAAGTGGCTTTCGCGTCAACAATGATGAAGTTGTGAAGCTGATGGAGGAAATTGAGAAGCTGAAAGAAGAGAACAGAGTTCAACAGGAGCTTCTATCGCAGAAAGATGAGGAGAAAAGAGAGGTCATCAGGCAGCTCAGTTTAGCTATGGATTTGCTGAGGGAGGAAAACATTATGCTGAGGAAGAGTGTTACTAAGCCAAAATCATCTCCAAAGAAGGAAAACATCTTCGAGCTCAAGACACTAAAAGAGGGGTTCCAGAAAACACCATCATCTCCAAAGAAGGAAAGTGTCATTGAGCTCAAGACATTCAAGGACGGGTTCTGGAAGAGGCTCTTCAATTGATCTACTTGTTCAGAGACTTCAATTTGATATCATTCTATATTCTAGTTGTGCAATATTTCTTCATTCTTTATAGTAATTAGTTACTATAGTATGTAGGATTCATAAGTACTCTTTCTTTCATTTGCTATTCTAGTACTCTCTTAAGTCATTCTTGTTGTTATTGGTCTGACCAATTTGTTGCAGTATAGTAATAAAGTACTAAGTTTCAGTTCTACATTCATGTTTTGGATACTTCCACAATTACATCAGTCATCATCCATGTACGTCTAAACAATGCCGGTGTAAACATAGTGGCAGAACTATGATCTTTTTACAGGGGGTGTTGAAATATGAACAAGTAAATATACAAAGAATCGAGGGAGTTCAACACATAGTATATTGACACTCGTTGAATACATGTAGCTCTGCCACTACATTATACTCATTCAACAAACGAACCAAAATGCAGTCTTATTTCCTTCTTATTTTGACAATGTAACACAATACAGAAATGAAGCCTAACAAACTATACACTACCAAAAGAAGATGACAAAAAGTATGGTTGCCGTTTCGAATAGAAATGAGAAGCTTCATCAAAAGTACCTCACAAGATAAAAATATAATGAAAGTGAAACCAAACCATTTTGAATAGAAATAATTTACCTTTTGAAGTCCATTTTAAAAAAAAAAATTATTTCTCCGTTTAGCAACTCTTTAATTTAGCTTCACGTGATATGTATAAGACCACAAAATTTAAATACTTCTTTACATTCTTAAACTATATATCGAATAAACGCAAGGAGTAATCAACTGAAGAAACACTCAATACAAGTTATGAACTACCCATCTATAAAGATTTAGTCTTTTTGTTGTCTAAAAGAAGTAATTTAGTATGTATAATATGTAGGATTCATAAGTACTCAAATGGCAAATTCATACCAGCATTAACATAAACAGATTATTACATTCAAGAAAAGCGGAGAGGGTGGAATTACACTGGAAAACAATCACCAAATACCAAAAAAGAAGCAAGAGACAATGCTAAAAAGAATGCCAATGGCTGAGTTTACCACAAAGCAGCAATCAAAGGCAACTAGGACTACTATCATCGTCAGCAGCAGCAGCACCTGGCGCCTCACTTGAGCTCGAAGAACCACTGCTAGTAACACATGCTCCTCGCTTCTTGCGATCCTCTTCATATTCAGGATCATCTGTTGGCAATTCAAACCTACAAACGGGACAAGAATTCCTCGAACCCAACCATTGAACTATACAATCATCATGGTAACCATGCCCACAGGGCAAATTCTTTGCCATTTCGCCCACATTCACTACATCTTTACAAATGGCACATGCCATTACCTCCTGCTCTTCCTTGATCACCAATGTATTAAGACCCTCAATTGCACTCTTGGAAGCTGGTGGAGCTCCTCGTCTTCCGCTACCATCACTCTCGGCTAGGGTTTGCAGTAAAGCTTCATAACCCGCTGCGTCCACATAGTCTCCAGGGTTCCCGATGTAGCCATCGCCATCAGGAACTTGTAATCGGAGCTCAATAGAGTGGTCTTCCAGTCCCATCAGAATCTCTGCCCAATCCAGAATCCGGTTTCGCCGATTGGCAGCTCTGGCGGCGAAGTCACGTAGCCGGAGACGTAGGACATCCCTCCTCCTTCTCCGAAGATCCTCTTCATCATCATCCCGGTTCTCGACTTCTTCATCCTCATCAACATCATCGTCATCATCGTCGTCATCATCCTCAGATTGGCTTCGATTCCCGCGATTTTCTCCGTCATCGCCAATTCTAACCCCGATTTCATTATCCTCCTCCTCCTCGTCATCATCATCCTCCTCCTCGTCGTTGCCCCAACCGTCCAGCTCGACACGGAGGAAATCATCATCGGTAGGATCAGCGTGCTCAGAAGGCGGGGGAGGGGGAGCGTCGTTGTCACGCGCCGCCTCAGCTATGAGGCGAAGAACCTGGATGAACTGATTGCCGAAAGCAGGGTCATCGATCTGATCAGTAGACGCCGTCACCGGAGAGACAGAATCAACGCGTGAGGGCATGGACTCGACGAAGCCACTCTTACAGTTGTTGCAAATGACATCGGCGGGGAGATCGGGTAGGGTTTCGACGGCAACCCGTGTCTCACACTGGTAGCACCAGTAATCAGGATCCGACCCGGTTGGTGCAGGGACTGAAGGGGTCTCGGCCATTGTTGGAGACTTTTGGTGGGGGAACAAAAAGCAGAAAAGAGGACTAATAAGTAGTCTTATTTCATTTGCTATTCTAAATACCCATATCCACCAAATTTTTGTGATACTATTTTTAGTGTAGAGTAGGTATTTCAAGACTGAATCGAAATCGATAATTTGAATCCAAGAAAAGTTATTGAGTTATTGATAATGAATTATTAGTTTAGCAATTTTGAAAATGATTTTGATTTTTTATTATTATTAAATTATCAATTTTTTAACGATCTAATTCATAATCGGATAGAAAGTTAATAAATTATTTATATATCGTTGAGTATATAAAGTTTTGACTTAAGGTTTAGTTTCATGCTATTTCTAGTTGTCTCAAACTTTTATTTATTCTACAATGTGTCGGTGTTGCTCTTGAACATGATGCAATCTGTCAATTCGTGTGCATGGTTCATTTGATTGTCATTTTGTTTCTGAGAGATTTTCAATATTTTTTTTATGTCAAATTTTATCGGTTAAATTGATAACCGAACTGATAACAATCAATAACTGATAAATCGACAAGTAAATATCTTAATGGTCCTATAACGATTTAGCATATCTTTAAATCAATAACCAATACTTTGTATCAATAATCACCGAACCGATTGATACACAACCCTAATGTAAAGTGTAAACCAACTTTAACTCATTACACTAAATTTTTTATTAAAAAGAATATTCTTTTTTAAAATATTTTTTTCTTTTTTATATTATATTATTATTTTTATTATATTTATATTTTCTTATTTCATAAAGCAAATCATTTCTTCCTTTTTAGTCACATATTCACCCGATATATTTAATATACTTTTTTTTATATAACCACTTAATATATAATAATTTTTTAAATAATATAAATTGCTAACAAATATTATACCTTACATATATGAAAGGATAATACAAATAAAGTGAATTTAATGATGAAATACAGTATATTATTGATGAATGTTTATTATTTATGGTTATTTAAAATGCATTGCGTTATTTATTAACAATATATTATATTTGCGGTTTTCATTTTTGTTATGGTGTAAAAAATAGTGTAAAATGAATTTTGGTTATTCAAAAGGCGAAATGACCTGGGAGAGCCTTATACTTGGCTCCTTTTGTCACCTGGACCCTTCTACTCACGATTTTGCCAATTGAACACTTAAAGTTATTAAAACACAGTATTTTAAACCTCTTTGATCATGTGTGTCTCCCAATTGCACTGATGTGGATAACACCTCACTATCCACATCAGAAATATATTGCCACATCATTTTTTTTATTATAAATAATATTTTTTTAAAAGAAATCTCAAACTAATCTCCAAAATCCTTTCTTTCTTGATTTCTTTCCATTTTTTCTTCTCTTCCCATATTTTTCATCTATTTCTTTCCTAGTGAATTTCTTACGTTGAAGAGGAATTAGAGATAAGCAAAGCTTTGTTATATTTTTTATTATAAATTTTGCTATTTTAATGATGATGAGAAATAAAGTGACTCAAATGGAGGATGAGAGAAAGAAGAGAAGAAGACCAAAAATGGTTCATTATAGAAAACTCTTAAAAAACGCTCTCAATAAAATTGCCTTACATTTAGAAAGAATCTCAAACATCTTTTTCAAAAACCCATCTAAAATTCGCATCTATTTTACAATTTAGAA
>JAJOOO010007674.1:0-14105 GCA_029582685.1 Solanum piurae
CTTTCAACTATTGATAGCTAGATCTGAGGTATATCATAGAGAAAAAAGTGGCACCCTAAAGTTGGTCGAAAAGGTCATCACTTATTGGAAGGGGAAACTTATTCGTTATGGTGACCTTGTTAAACTTATGGTTATCGATACACATCCTAAGGAAACCATCTTTCTTCCTCACGCATAAGACCGAAGCTCCCCAAGGTGAGACACTTGGTCTGTTGAAATCCTTATCAAGAAGATCTCTCACCTACTCTTTTAACTCAGTTGGAGTCATTCTAATGGCAAAATAGAATGGGTTGAGTATCAAGGAAAATATCTATTCCGAAGTCTATTTCTTTCTCAAGAGGGACTCTAGAAAGATCATCTAGAAATACCTCTGGAAACTCACTCGAAACTAGAACTTACTTAATAGGTAGTGTCTGAACACTATAGTCATTAACTCAGACTAGGTGATGGATGCATCCCTTAGAAACTAACTTTCTCGCCTTAAGGTGTGAAATAAAATAACCTTTAGGCACTGCTAAACTACTCCTCCACTCTAAAACTAGCTCATCAGGAAACTGAAACTTGACTATTCGAGTTATACAATCGACTGAGGCATAACAAGCATGAAGCCTGTCTATACCTAGAATAACACTGAATTCCACCATATCTAGCTCAACTAAGTCAGCCATGGTGTCCTTGTGATAGACAAAGAGGATACAATCAGAATAGACTTTTTCTGCTAGAATAGACTCATGAACATTTGTGGAAACACTGAAGAGCTCATGACAACATAAGGAGTCACAAAAGACAAACTCGCACCTGGATCAAGTAAGGATTAATAATCAAAAGAAAATACTTTAAGCATAGTAGTGAAAAAATCTGGTAAGTTCTCCTAATCATGGCTACTAGCTATACCATATAGAAGGTTCACATCTCTACCGGTGTAGCTCCTCTCTAGGTATTTCTATCCACTAGAGTTGATGAAGAACATTGGGCTCTATTGCCCTTATTACCCTGCTTGTTCTTAAGGCATTCTTTCATAAAATGACCCATCTGAACACACTTGAAACAACAATTGGAGCCATCATGACTTTTTCCTAGATGGGCCCTACCACACTTAGCACAATATGGGCTCTAAAACCCCTGTGCTACACTACCTTGAGACTGAGTACCGTGAGCTTTGAAATTTTGAGAACTCTAATTTCTGTGATCCTTTCTGTTTCATGGTGCAGGTGCGGTAGTTGAAGATGGAGAAGGTCTTGATAATCTCTGCTGAAAATATGAGGGAAGCTCATTACTAGTCTTTTGTTGACCAGTCTCATTACTTGCTTTCTTGTCCCTTTTGTTGCAAAACTATTCTTTGTCATATAACTTATCCTGCTCAACCTCCTTCACATGAATCATTAGTCTAGCTATGTGCATGTCCCCTATCAATATAGTTGCCTTACTTTCATTGTATGATAGGCGGGATAGCTCGAACATGAACAAATTGATCCTGCTCCTCATATCTACCACCATCTCCGGTGCATAGTGGGAAAGCTGAGTAAAATTGAGAATGTACTCTTGCATGTTCATTGCTTCCTATTTCAGATTCAGGAACTCTCTCACTTTAACTTCCCTTAGCACTAGGGGAAAGAAGTGCCCAAATAAAGTAGCCTCAAGCATAGCCCAACTCAAAAGTGATGCCCCCTCTTCCCTCTTCTTCTTCCACTAATCATACCATATCCTAGAAACACCATTGAGTTGATATGAGGCTAACTCCATACGATATGTATTAGCAACACGTATGACCTCAAAAACATTATGAAGCTCTTCCATGAAGTTCTTTGGATCCTTAGTAACCTTTAACCAAGTGAACTACAAGGGATGTATTCTAACAAATTCACAGATTCTAGATGTATTAGCTACATCTGATGCCCAATTCCTAGATGACCAACCTCATTTTCCACAACCCAATTTAGCATATGGATAGCACTCGTGAACTCGACATTGCTGACATCTCCCTGAGGGGGTTGCACTTTTGGTGCATTGGGAGTTTGTTGACCTTGATGATTAGCATTCCTCCTTGCAGGATTTCCTCAAATATCTCTTCATAGAGGGATGATCTGAAAAGAAATGCATAAGCAGGAATTAAAAGAACTTTTTACAGAGTTGAAGTCTATCACAAGAACAGGAGTAAGAAGAAACTGAAATGATACTAAATGTTGTAGCCTCCCAATGATAGATGTGGCGTGCTTCACACAGATAATAATGACTATACTAAACATGACTTCATAGACACCCTAGGACTCTTAAACTCTATGTTTTGATACAAAGATTATCATGCCCTGAGCCTATACTCTCTACATGGCCGACACTCGAGAACCTTTTCTGATGCCCTAGCAATCCCTTGGCATGACTGACTAATTAGTGAAAGACTCACTCAAGAAATAATAGTCTTATAGCATAATTCAATCTCAAAGTAAAACTCAATAAGAATGTGTGGAAGTACTCAATGTTATGAATAAATTTTTTTGCAAAACATAAAAATAAAAGTGAAATTTTGAGAGACTCCACAACACTAACTATCTATGAAGCCTCTAATAATAGGATAAATGTCGGGACAAAAACCACGTTAAATCAACAATAACAAGAAAATAAATGTGAAATCCTTTTGAAAGCAAGGAGTCTCACCAAAGCTCTATGAATCGCAAAGTGATCTCTACTAAACACTTATTCATGATCTTGAAAACCTGTAACTACATCATAAAAGATCAAGGTCGAATGACATTAGTATATTGAATGCACGAGTGTGTAATATAGCTGAGATGAAATAACTAAATATAAAGAATGCAATAGATATAGCCTACACTCAAACAAATGTAAAGAATTAAAGGATTGAAATAATTTAACTTTAAAAATAGTTTCTCATCTCTGAACTTCAACATAATAAATGATATATTTAAAATACACTTTAAATCTAATGGAAGATTCTCTAACCTACAATCATCGCTATGATCTACATGATGATACAACGTCTGGTCCATGTTGCTGAACTATCCTATATCGTGTTGGGATATAAAACCTCTCAACTAAGTGGATCCAGTAAGCTCTGCCTGAAACCACTAAGAATTCATCTAAAATGTATGATCTTGAACCCATGTTGGCAAGACATGGTTTATGGAGGTTGTGTGTTGTCTTAATTCTACCCCATATCAATGCTCAATACTACTCCAAATGATATATTTATTGCACAAATGTATAAAAACACACTCTTTTTCTTTTTTGAGATAATTGCTCACACTATCTTCTAAAAAGAGAAAAATTCTCTAAAATGTCCCTGAAACTCATTTCTCATTTAGAAAATAAGGCTTCTCTTTGCTCAACGTAAAAATACATTTTGGGTTGCGATAAGGACTTAAAACGGGCCTCTTTAAGAGGTTACTTCTCTATACTCAATCTTTCTTAAAACTCTTTTAACATTTCTCAAAAAGTTTACTATTTTTCCTCATGTAAAAATGAAACAGTAAAATATTGAATTCCCTTATACTATTTATCAAAGTCCTCTTTTAACTACTCAAAACTCAGTTAAAACAATTATGTTTTGTTGGAAAGGTTCTCAATGGAAATATTCTCAATACAAAAGTTCAATGATTAGAAATATGAATTTAATAATCAACAACTCTAGAACCCAGAACTCAATATCAACTGATCTAAGGAATACTCAAACCTCCTGATAGAACCCTAGATTTCTCTTTTATTAATTTGAAAGTGGGTGTAGTGTGTGAGGTTGAACTAGTCCAACACTATGATAGCCTTACATACTTGTAAACATGAAGTTCTTTGGCGAAATCAATGAAACTCAAAGAACGCTTGAATTCTATCTTTTCGCATCTTGGAACCTTGCTCTAATGACTTTAAATGTTAATGGATGTAAAAGAACCTATTAACACTTTCTAAACCCTTAATTTGGTGTAAAACGTCGTGGTTTAGGCTTAGAATAGGGCTAAAAAAGACATAGTTTATGTTCCAAATTCATATGGAAAAGATAATTGTCACACCCCGAGGCTACCCATTTGATATAAACACGGGACCTAGGATCACGAGTTACCCCAAGCTAACCCTGAGCAGGCATATCATAAGCAAAGCTTAATACATCTATGAAAGATAAACTAATGCGGAGGCTAAATCATCAGATAACTAATAGTGGGGAATACCCAAAATTGGTCTGAATATATAAATACTGAATAAGAGTTTTGTGATACTGAACAATCGGTTAAATGCTAAAGCTGAATCTAAAAGTATGTCTAAAAAAGTCTCTAACTGACAAAAGTTGTTGGGACATGACCCCAGCTAACCCTAGAAAAACTAAATCTGAAAACATGTCTATTGTCCTCGAAGTATGAGGACTCACCACTGAAGTTGCTGACTCTGGATTGAAAACCGATCAATGCGTGATCTGAACGCTGAGGACTTTATCCTACATCATGAAATGATGTAGTGCAGAGTATGCGTCATTACTTGGAATGTACTAGGCATGCAGAATATAGAATATAACTGAACAAATATATATGTTGAACAAAGAATAACTGAGCAATGTCATAATCTGAACATAATGTAAATAATGAATTATAACTGAAAAGAACTGAACTAAATACAATGACCAAGTACTGATTATTAACATGGCATGCTGACACTGAATACTGAAGTATAACTGAAAACCTTGTCAAATGCACTAGAGTCTGATTGTGGGAGCTACTAGTAACCGACATAACCACCACGTGAGCTAACAGTTGTGTCCGATAAATACACCCCATTGAAGGGCCTGATATACCTTGAAAGGATATAAAGGCATGACTGGCGTGATCACTAAATCTTATGCCCACAGAGGTTACTTAACCTACGGGGCACGTACTTCTGGTAGAATAAGTGTATGCTGAAACCCTAGTCCACTCGGTGCTTAGCCTACTCCAACTTGAATATGTATATCTAACACACATAACTGAAATACTAAAATGTTGAATAGCTCAAAATACTAACATGCAAATTTGAGAATGTAACCATTATATACTGATAATGTGACATTCGAAAACTGAAGCATGTATATCTGTTTAATTGACGTAGCATATGTAATTCATGAACTGAGAGAATCTTCACAACTAGGGTTCTGAGTGCAAAGAATTAGCAATGAGTCCACAAAAAAAATGATAATTTTATTAGGAATACTCTAACAGCTAAATCACAACCAACATATATGGTTTTAGAAACCCTAGGTCTAAGCAAGATATAGTGAATCAAGAATCTGGCTAAATTCTAGGGACTTAGTGGATGAAAGGAATTGACTATTAAAATACCACATAACAGGTGACGAATTTAACAGAGAAATCTTTCAATTTCGGGGTTGGAACGGAAGAAAACCTGTTGCAAATTCTTGAGGGGTTTGGCTGACTTTTTCTCCTCTTTTGCTCTAAGCTTAATGATTTTTTTGTGAATGAATGCTTAGGGTATGTTCTAACTAAGTTACTAGACTTAAACTAACCAAAACTACATAGTTTAGGAGTTAAACGATGTAGTTTAGGTGTCCAATGCATAGGGGGAAAGACTAAAATGACCATAACTTAAAATCTGACGGGGCCATCGACGGGCCTGACCGATGGACCGTAGGTCGGCTGACGGCCCATCCTGTTAGTTGTCGTTTGTCTTTTAGAGAGTATGAAACAAGGGTCTGAACCACGGATAGGGGCCCCACCTACTTTCCATAGGTCATGTCGTTGGTCAAGACTTTGATTGCAAAATTTGGGGGTTCTGGGAAAAGTTGAGGTGACACACCACAGACTCCACCTACGGTCCGTAGGTGCCTCCGTCTATGGCACCTGCAAGCTCTAAAAATCTAAAATTTTGTCCTATCTTGAATATGGGGTGTTATATTATCTCCCCGTTGGGAACATTCGTCCTCGAATAAAGTCTAAACTAGCTGAATATGGAGGGAAGAAGCTGCAATCCCTACCACTAAGTACTAGAAACTGATATCTCACTTAACTGAGTTGCAAGAAATGGCTAATATGCTGAAAATGCAAAAACACTGAAGGAACATGATACTAAGACTGAATTTTCACAAGAGTTAACTAAGAGACTTGAGAGGAATGATTACCTCAAGTTGGAATGGAATCGAAAGGAAAGAGATGAAGATACTTGGCCATCATCTATGGCTCCTTCTGCTTCCCAAGTAGCTCCCTCTATAGACTAACTCCTCCACATAACCTTCACTGAAGCGACTTCGTTATTACTCAACTTTCGAACCTGACGATCAAGAATTTCAACTGGCACCTCCTCATAAGTGAGATTATCCTTCATAGCCACACTTTCTAATGGTACTATTCATGCTGGATCACCCACACTCTTCTTTAACAAGGAAATGTGAAAGATTGGATGGACTGTTGCTAGTTCTGCTAGAAAATCTTAGCTCATAAGCCACATTTCCAACCCTTTTCAGGATCCTGTGAGGACCTACATATTTAGGATTTAGCTTCTTTTTCATGCCAAATCTCATCACCACTTTCATAGGTGAGACTTTTAGAAAAAAAGCAATCATCGATTTCAAACTTTAAGTTCTTTCTCCTTACATCTGCATAGGACATCTGACGACTCTGAGCTGTCTTAAGTCAATCTCTGATGAGCTGAACCTTTTCTATAGCCTCATGAACCGAATTTGGCCCAATCAATGATGCTTCACCTACTTCAAACAAACCAACTGGAGATCTACATCTACGCCCATATAATGCCTCGTAAGGGGCCATCTGAATACTGGAATGGTAGCTATTATTGTAGGCGAACTCTACAAGAGGTAGGTGATCATCCCAACTACCCTTGAAATTGATCACGCAAGCTCTTAACATGTCCTCTAGGGTCTCAATGGTACGCTCTACTTGACCATCCGCCTGCGGATGAAATGTTGTACTGAGATTAACATGAGTACCAAGACCTTTCTGAAATGATTTCCAGAAATGAAAGGTAAATTGAGGACCTCTATCTGAAATGATCGACAAGGAGATCCCATGCAACCTGACTATCTCATTAATGTACAGGTTAGCATAATCCTCCGTTCAATCTATAGTCTTGACAGCCAATAAGTGAGCGGACTTAGTAACTATGTACACTATCACCCAAATAGAGTCATTTTGTCTGCGAGTACGAGATAAACCCGCGATGAAATCTATGTTTATCTCTTCACACTTCCATTTAGGAATGTTAATCTCTTGAGTCATACCTCCTGGTTTGTGATGTTCTACATTAACCTGTTGACAATTAGGACAATTAGCCACAAAATCTGCTATATCCCTCTTCATGCCATTCCACCAAAAGACTTCTCGTAGGTCACAGTACATCTTAGTGGCACCTGGATGAATAGAATACCTAGATTTATGGGCTTCGGTAAGGATCTTCTGCCTCAACTCACCCATCTTAGGAAGTAAGCAACCCTAGTAACGAAGTACACCATCTCCCCCTTGGGAGAAAACCTCAACTTTTTACTGATGAACTGCACCTTTCAATTGGAGTTATATAGGATCACTATCTTGTTTTTCCTTAACCTCCGCTACAATGAAGATTCGAATCAAGTTTGAGCTATCACACCACCATCAAACATATCTGTAAGACCAATTCCTAAGCGAGCAATCCGGTGAACATCTTTTACTAATTCTTTCTTTTCTTCCTCAACATGTGTTATACTACCCATACAAAGTCTGCTAAGAGCATCAGCTACTATATTTACCTTACCAGGATGGTAAAGCACATTCATGTCATAGTCCTTGAGGAACTCAAGCCATCTCCTCTAGAAAAAATTCAACTCTTTCTAGGTGAACACATACTGAAAGCACTTATGATTTGTGAACACATCTACGTGAACACCATATAAGTAACGTCTCCAAATCTTTAGGGAAAATACTACGGCTGCAAGCTCGAGGTCATGAGTTGGATAGTTCTTCTCATGTACCATAAACTGTTTAGAAGCATAAGATATAACCTTACCTCGCTGCATCAACACACAACCTAGGCCGACTCTGGATGTGTCACAAAAGATCACATAACCATATGAACCATATGGTAGAGTCAAAATGGGATCTATAGTCAACCTACTTTTCAGTTCTAGGAAGCTCTTCTCACACTCATATGACCATTGAAAGTTAACCTTTTTATAAGTCAACTTAGTCAATGGGGAAGCTATAGATGAAAATCCTTCAACAAATCTCCTATAGTAACCGGCCAAACTCAAGAAACTTCTGGTGGCTGTTGGAGAGGTGGGTTTGGGCTATTACTTCACTTCCTCTATTTTCTGATAATCCACTCGGATTACTTAACTATATATCACATGATGAAGTAAAACGGCTGACTCTAACCAGAGTTCACATTTACTGAACTTAGCGAATAATTGCGATCTTTGAGAGTGTGCAGAACAACTCTCAAATGATTCACATGCTCCTCTTCACTCCCAGAGTAAATGAGGATATCATCACTGAAGACGATAACGAACAAGTCCAAATACTACTTGAACACCCTGTTCATTAAATCCATGAAAGTTTTAGGAGAATTTTATAGTCCGAAGGACATCACTACAAATTCATAATGACCATACCAAGTTCAGAAGACTATTTTTATGATATCACTATCTCTGACTCTAAGATGATGATAACCGGATATGAGGTCTATCTTTAAAAAATAACTAGCACCCTGAAGTTGATCGAACAAGTCATCAATCATGGGATAGGGTACTTATTCTTGATTGTGACTTTGTTCAACTGGCGATAGTGAATGCATATTCTAAAGGAACCATCTTTCTTTTTCTTTAATAACACTGGAGAATCCCATGGAGATATACTAGGTCTAATGAAGCCCTTATCTAGAAGGTCTTTCAACTAGTCTTTCAATTACTTAAGCTTAGCTAGAGCCATTATGTAAAGAGGAATCGAAGTAGGCTGGGTATCTGGAAGGAGATCAATTCCAAAGTTGATTTCCCTTTCGGGAGGAACTTGGGGAAGATCTTCTATAAACACTTCTTGAAACTCATTTACTACTGGGACTGACGTAAGAGTTGGGGTTTCGGAGCTTGAATCCTTAACTCGGACTAGATGATAGATGTGTCTTTTAGAGATCATCTTCCTAGCCTTAACGTAAGAGATAAATTGACCCATAGGCACTAAGCTACTACCCTTCCGATCCTAGTTCTACAATCGACTAAGGCTTAACAGGAATGTAACCAATCCATGCCTAGAAGTACATCGAAGTCTACCATTTCTAACTCTACAAGATCTGTTGAGGTGACTTTCTAAGAGAGTGTGACATTACAATTTTTGTATACCCGTCTAGCTATAATTGGGTCACCAACTAGAGTAGAGACTAAGAAGGGTTCTGAAAGAGTTTGTACACAGACACCTAAGTCTACTTCTATATAGGGCGTTATAAAAGAAAGAGTAGCCCCTGGATCAAACAATGCATAGACATCTAAATGACAGGCTCCTAATGTACCAGGAACCACATCAGGAGAATCTTCTTGGTCCTGGCGAGCCTGGAGAGCATACAATCTGTTCTGGCGCTGACCGCCACCTATACTAGATGACACACCTTTCTGAGTTGGGTGACCTGCTGGTGCTGGTGGAGCTGTAGACTGAGCCCTATTATTGTTACCTCCTTGCCCCTGCCTGGAAGAATGGATCTTTTTCAACCTATGACAAGACTGACCACACCCAAAGCATCCTTCCTTGCCTGCAAGAAACTCGCCCGGATGGTTCTTACCATACTTTGGATAAGTTGGGTAGGTCATGTTACCTAAATTACTCCCTGAGACTTAGACCATGGTGCCCTAGTTTCTGATCCTGTCGAAACCTAGGGGATGGAGCACTGGATGATGAAGGTATTGGGGCTGAAGATCTCTGCTTAAACTGCAAGCGATTTCCACCACCCGATTTCTGCTGAGAGTATTCATAATTCCCTATTCTAGCTTTCTTATTGTCCTTAGCCAATTCCCTAAGCTTGTATTCCTCAACCTGCTGAGCATGAGTCTTAAGCCTAGAGATTTTCATATCCTCTAATAACATAGCATTCTTGCACTCTGTCTTCACCAAGTTGGATACCCCAAATAGAAACATACTCATTTGTGCCCTTTGATCGACAACCATACGTGGAGCATACCTAGAGAGCTAGGTGAACTTAAGTCCATACACTTGGACTGACATTGTACCTTGTCTCAAATTAATAAACTCATGAGCTTTAGCCTCTATCAACTCCCTTGGGAAGAACCTGTCCAGAAAAGCTCCGGTAAAACACTCCCAAGTCACAGGTGCTGCATCATCACTCTGTTTTATTTCCACTTAGTAAACCAAATGTGAGGTACATCCTTAATCTGGTAGGATGCTAATTCTACCCTATCATTTACAGTCACTTGCATCACTCCAAAAAAATTCTTAGCCTAATTAATTAAGTTATGGGGGTCTTCACCAATCTACGACCCTAGAAACTCAAGCAGATTCAACCGAACAAAATCTTGAACCCTATCTGCAGCTGATCCAAAAGTAGTGTTAGTGGGGAATGGAACCTGCTGATTGTTCTAATTAACTACACTCTGAGCCAAGAGCTGGATGGCATTCCGAAACTCTACATTTTGTTACGACTCAAAAAACTAGTATGTGAAACTAGAGCCTAACGAGTGTGTGATTGAGTTTGATATGGAGTTTGAAGTTGTAAAATGAGTTCCCGAGTTTTGGTTGAGGGGTTTAGGGGTTAAACGTCAAGGTACGACCCCCCAAGGACCAACCAAGGGTCCTTGAGGGGGACCCTAAAGCCTAACCCGAAGGCCGCCCCAAAGGACAAAATCTGTCAAAATATTCATGAACTACGGATGGGACCTACTGTGTGCAGGTCCATCCATGCCCCGTGGAAAAAATCCGTATGTCAAGGGCCCACGATGGTGAGTCTCTGAACCCACCTACGGACCTGCTGGACGGAACATGAGCCTACCTACGGTCCGTAGGTCTAGGGCCGTAGGTCTAGGGGCGTAGGTCTCACTTGCAAACTGTCCAAGACTCGGCCAAGGTAGGGGTAAGTTGGTAAATTCCTTTTAAGGTTAGCTAAGTTAGGGGACGGTTTATATTGATTATTTAGAGTTAGTTAAGGCTTTTTAAAGTATTAAACACCCTTTTTCAATTCATTATTCCCCAAAACACAAAAATAGAAACCACCCCTCTCCAAATAATCCTCTCTCCAGAAACCATCATTGGAGAAGAAGAAGTCAAGTTTTGAATCTCAAGATTTCATATTTTCTCTTAAAATTTCGTGGATTTTCTTGAATTGAAGTATGGTATTTTTCATACTTGATTTGTTTCCACCCAAGGAGCCCCTACAAAATATGATTTCAAAGTTTCCAAAATCCCCCGAAAAGCTAGGGTTTTAATCTAAGAATGAGTTCAATTTCAAAACGTTTTCAAATGTTTATATGTGATGAATTAAGATGGAATTGATGAATTAATGATGAATTAAGATGGAATTGATGAATTAATGATGAATTTCCCATATGAACCCATGATTCCACCAAAATACTAAATTGTAAATTTGTGATTTGGAATTGATTAATTATGAAAGCATGTTGAATTGTTTATGTCTATATTGATTTACTTATTGAATCATGATATTACCATTATCTATTATAGTATTCTAGATATTTGGGTTGAGATTGATTCATAGCCTTGGAGGGCAATTTCATGAAGGTTGATGTGTGATGATGAGGTTATGTAAACGCTTTATAATTTCAATGAAAGTATTATGATCATGTTGAGACTGTAATTGTGTTATTATTGAAAGATTAATCTCAATTAACACTTATGAATGATGATGATAGAATGTGAAGAGTTTCTTCAATGTAATGTACACCTTGAATTGGTAGGCTTAGGGCATTCTCCTCTTGTATAAATGAAAGTAATGTTGATTGTTGTACCTTTAATTGGTAGGCTTAGGCATCCTCTTCTTGTGTTACTAATTTATATTGAATTAATGAACTTTGAATCGGTAGACCTAATGTTGGTAGCCATTCATACATGAATGATGAAGTAATCTAGGCTATGTCTTGAACTGGTAGACCTAATGGTGGTAGCCCTTCATGATGAGTCTAGGAAATAATGTAATGATGAACCTTGAATTGGTAGACCTAAGGGTGGTGGCCCTTTCTTGAGGACTCAATGAGCTATCCTAATAATGTACTTTTAATCGGTAGACCTAATGGTGGTGGCCCTTTCATGTGTAAATGCTCTTTGATTCGGTAGACCAAATGGTGGTAGCCCTCTCAAGTACAATAATGTTAATGTGAATTAACTACTATATTATAATGGAGGCTTAGTACCGGGTGGATATGGTAAGATAGAAGCTCTCCCTACGTTAGGCCGGGTTTCAATGAAATTCTTTCTTATCCCATAACTATGTGCTCGCATTAGTTATTAGCGAATGGATCCACCTAAGCTAAGATATTACCGGTCCTACCTTAGGCAAGTAGACCAACCCTTTATGGTGTGGGACAGACACCGGATTCCATGTTAAGCTCACATGGTCTATGTCGGTTAATACTTATTCCCATCATGTGAGATACGTGTTATGGTTGCTTGAGAGGTTCTATGAAGTGTGGGTGGTATTATGGGATGTCATCCATGCATTGCACGATTGTATTATGAGTTACTTTCCTTGTCATGACTTATGAAATGAATGTGTTCCTTATGCATTAGTATTGACTGAAGATGAGTAATGGAAAATGGTAAGTTCATCTAAGGTGGCCTCAAAGTGGTACTTAGTAGGAATAGTAGTATGGGATGCTATTCTTACATTGCACAAGTATAGCTTAGGGTTACTTAAGGTTAATGTTCTAATGTCATGTAATGACTTATATGATGATTATACTTGTATCTTATGCCATTTGGTAAAGTTCATGATGTTTTCTCAAAATTGGCATATAGCATGGTTTTCACTAAAATGTCCTTTTTAAGCGTGGTTTTTGCATGGCTATCATACCTATTACATTAAATATGCTAACCCATATTTCTACCTTTTTCTACAAAGTATAGGTTCCGGCATTTGAGTTGATTTCTTCTAGTTCAAAGGGCTTTGATTGAGTTCTTCAAAAGCTTGTGGTATGTCCTCATGGATCCGAGGACAAGTGATTTATTGATGTTTGATGTGAGGCCAAAAATACATATTTTTAATCATTATTTATCTTACATTTATTATTTATATTAGACTTTTTGAGCATGAATTTTATGAATTGTGCTAAATAGTGTATTTTATTTGTAGGATTAAATTGTGGTAAAGTTGAAGAAGTTTGGAGCTAAAACGAATTAAATATGAAAGGTTGAAGAAGGAAATCAAGCAGGCAACTTAATGAATTAAATTTAATATAATAATGTATAAAATATAAAGTTGCAAAGATCAAATAGGAAAAGAGAATGCTTCCACGTGGTAGTAGTGGAACACCTTCAGATTGTTGAAGTCGTGCAGAATTGAGGCGGTTGGACATTTCACGCGTACAACTGGGAAACCCAATTCCGTTTGGTTTTGGGTTCCTAATTTGATTTGGACTCAATTATTTTATTTAGGGTTTCTTATCTCTATAAATATTTCATAGAAATAATTATTTTAGGGAGTAGGCAGAGGTGAACATCAGGGTATCAAAGTATAAAGTTGTCAATACTTTTTAGGGTTCTTTTCTTCTTCTTATTTTCTTAGAGATTAGTGGCTAAAGTCCTTGTTCTGGGCTGTAGCTACGAATCGAATGTTGAATATTTAAGGTTTATGAATTAATTTTTGGTTGTCATTATAAGTTACTTCTATATTCTTGTTTTAGTATTTTATGCTTGCGCACCATCAGATAAATCTATTGTCTAATCTTAAAATCGAGAGAGGAGAGATTAGATTGACCAGAGAATATAGAGATGTAACGACCCGAGAGCACCCCCTAGCCGTTACATGCGTATTCGACCTCTCAGAGGTCTTATACAAGCCTTAGCATTCATTCATCGCATAGATCATAAAAATCACTAAGAATTTAAAAAATTTATTCAACAAAAGCATACGACTTCAAGAGTCATCAACATTTGAAAACATCAATACGCAAGCGG
>JAJOOO010007675.1:0-16263 GCA_029582685.1 Solanum piurae
GTCGTCGCTCGCTCGGCTTCGGATTTGGATTTGGCAAATGATTGATTGATAATATTTTTGGACAAAATTTATTTAATCAATCTTGTTAAATCATTTCCTTTCTCTAATAAATTAATTCAGAATGTTAGTTAAATAACATAATTAATTTGGCGTAACTGAATTTATTTGAAATTCAAGTGTAACGGTAATCCTTCCGAAAAGTCGTTACTTTTCCCAAACGGTAATCCTTCCGAAAAGTTGTTACTTTTCCCAAAGGACACAATGTTCTGGAAAAAACGGGTCTGAACAGATTTTTCTGAACAGACGCGTTTCTTGCTGCAACTGGCTATAAATAAGAGGTCTTTTTCATTTTTTCAAACACTGAAATTTTTTCCTCTCTCTGCATACATTTTCTTACATAAAACAAAATTGTCGATCGACTGAGTCTGTGTGTGCTCTTGTTGTTGTTCTTGCGTTCGCTGAAGTTATTGAAGTTTGAGGTACCGCCACTTCTCTAACAGGTTAATTCGTTTTATCTTGGGAGGAATTAATCTGCAACCTCGGGTACAGTGAGGGGATTAAATTTCTTAAGGAAACACAGTGGTTTCTGTGGACTCGGATTAAAATCATTCTGTCTATTTCATCTACTTCTGTTTCTGTATTTTTTGACTAACCTGAATACAGGAGATAACAAACAGTTATTGAGACTAGAGAGATAAATAGCATCCTGATTGCATATATTAGTGTAAGGAAAGTATGAGCAAACTAAGAGTTGGATTAAGATGATAAAAACGTATAACGAAATTCTATATTACTTCAAATAAAAAAATAGTAATCATGTAGTTGTTACAGCATTTATTGAATCATCAGAATATCAAAACCTCTTCCTATTCCTATTCCAGCAGCGTCTAGTAGCAGGAGGGTCATTATCAAGTTTAGGCATATCGTGGTAGTCAACCAGTATGATCCGTCTCTTGGCTGTCTTTTGCTCTGCTAACCTTTCCTCAAATTTCTCTTACTTGATTCAAATTTCTTTATTTCGTTGATGCTATGTGTTTGTTTTTGCATTGGTGCAGAGCTCTGTATTGGTCTTGTAATTGCACTGCAGTTGCTCTGTTGATGAGGGGCTTGTACTCGTTCGGTGGCCACATTCATCTCCTTTAATGACGCTGGCATGGTCTTGGTTAAACCACTGGTGCACTGCTTTCTTGATGTTGATCCCGTTCTGCATTGGGTAGGGGTCTTCTTTTCTGTGTCACTATCAATTCTTTTGTGTTGAATCTGGTCAGTCTCCATCTTCTTGAAACCTTTGTGACTCTGTTTTCTTAGTTGTTTGTGTCCATCAAGCTCCTTCTCGAAAGAAAAATCAGAAAGAAGTTTTACACGAGGAGGAGCAACTTGTACATGTTTGGTGGACATCCTCTCTGTTGATCCCTTAGTAGTAGTATTATGAGATTGTCGTTGTGTTCCTTCTTTATGACCATCCAAGTCATGCGTCTCGGGTGTTTTCTTCAACTCTTGAGTAATTGCATTGCAATTATTGTGGTTTTCCAGAGGAGCAACTTGAACAGTTTTCGAGTAAGTTATTCTAATTTTGAGTGGCTTTGTAATCTGCTTCTGGCTCTGCTGTGTTTCTTCCTCAGCATTGGTCACTTCATCTTCATCACCAACGACACAGTCTTCTTCCTCAAGAGTACTAGTGTCGTCATCTTCATCATCATCATCATCGAAGGTACTGGGGTTGGATATCATCCTGATTATCCTGTTTTTGCGCTTGTCAAATTGATGAGGATATTTGATTGCAGCAACTAGGATAGCCTCTTCAATCATGTGGCATATATCATAAGGTTTCTTGTCGATGTAATTCCATTTCATGAATACTTCTTCGATATCATCCATTCTCTCAACACTCTTCTAAGCTCTCACTTTTTTGTTTCTTTGTTTGTTTAATCAACATGACTCAAAGCCCCCTTATATAGGAAATTTTAGGAACATATTTGGAAATAAACCTTATAGGAAATTTTAGGAACATATTTGGAAATAAATCTCATAGGAAATTTTAGGAACATATTTGGAAATAAACCTTATATGAAATTTTAGGAACTTCCTTTCCATTTCCTAAAAGATATTTAAAAATAAACCTTTACCCCCTACAAATTATTAACCTTTACTTTTTCTACACAAAATAGGACTAGGAGTGCATATAGACGGTTTCTTCAAGGGATTTTCCATATATGCTACTTATTTTTTAGTTACACCAATTATCACCCCTTTATTTCCTAAAAGAAATCTACCTTTTATTCGGTTTAATAGTAAAACGTATTTTATCAACTAAATATTACTCCTCTTGAGTAAGTTTACAGGGTGAATAGGAGAATATTTTACGTATAAAAAATATATTTTTGTTTAAAGAAAATATTTGTCCAATAAATAATTTTGACTTAATGTAGAGGTTATTAAGAAATAAAGGAAGACTTCGAAAAATATAACTATAAATTGGATGATCATTTGAGAAATTTGAAAGTTTAATTAGTAGGTGACATGACATACTACATTATCATTTAGGCATACTGTAAAGTCAAATTCTCCGTATAGTTTAAAATGATTACATTTTATCTCACTATTTAATAATTTCATATCAGATTTCACGTTAGATACATGGGAAACACACTAGATACACAATTTATACATGTATCTAGTGTGATTCACATATATCTAGGATACGAAATACACGAGTGAGATATGAGAGTGACGAGTGAGATGAGAGGGAGGCGAACAAGATTTGTCTATAAATCTCAGATACATACGAATCACATTAAATACATGTATCCGATGTGAATAACATGTATCTATGATACCAGATACGTGAGCAAGATATGAGAGTGGCGAGCGAAATGGATGATTGGATATAGTGTATCTAGAACAAATTACACCTAATTTTGACCCCATTATCCCGAAATACATATTTTTGGACGTATTTGAACACACCAAAATTTGATAAGATTCGTAATATTACAAACGAGCGTATATCTAAGTAATTAATTCCTCAACTAATGAAATTTCGGTAAGTTACCATCTAAAATCAAATGAAGTATAAAATACCTTTTCCCCTAATAAATCAGAAACTAGAAACTGCCAAGGAATCATATAACAGTGACTCAAAAATAAAACCGAAAGATGTGCATTTTAGTGATTGTTATAACAGTTGCAAAGCAAGAAGAGCACTGAACAAATTTTGAAATTGGTAGTCTCCAATCAACACAACAATTGATCATATGAATCATGTTAAGAGCCCATCTCTAGTCCTACTAATAGGACGAGCAACCTCCTCAACCTTAAAGCGCCTACAATACCCAAAGTTCTGAAGTCCTTCCTAGTGTACCAATTCACCCGACACAATGTCTTTGTTCCCTCATTTGTTTAAGAATTAGTGAAAATACGCTTTCCATCTGTGCTTAATAGATGAATATTCCACCAACACCTTGCCTTCCTCAGGTTAAATCATCATCAATTGATAGTAAGCTTAAAAGAAGTAACTGTTTCTCCAACATCACACAAATACTTTTGAGGAGAAAAGAAAAATTAATCACACTTCTCAGCTAAACAAAGTTAAACTTGTAGCTCAAGAAATTAAGTTAATTAAATTTCTTGAATCCTGAATCAATAGACACTAAAGATATATGTTATTTTAAACGGGAGAGTTATGTAATATAGAAACCAGCTAATTACAATATGGGTTGTGGTGCACTGGTGGGAGTGATTCACCCTTAACCAGAGGTCTCGGGTTCGAGCCCTGGTATGGAGAAAATCATGTTGGGAGAGCCACCCCCAAATGAGCCCTGCAGGCTGCAGAGCGCGATCCGAATTTAGTCGGAGCTCCAATATGGGTTCCAGACACTGGGTGGGAAACCAAAAAAAAGAAGAAGAGGTGTTGGCTTCAAAGTTTGACCAGACTCATTTCTTGTATCATCTGTTGCTTCTCTGTTCTCCTTGTTTCTTTTAAGGAGGAATTATGAGCTTCACCAGTTAGGGAAAGAATGCAATCGTCGTAAATTGGACAATGATTATCATATAAGACTGGATCAACATGTTTGTCATTGTTGATATCCAAGATATTACTAACTACTTGATTCCTAAGTCATATAATCTTTCTTGTCAGTCTTTACTTGTTCACTGTTTGACTTAACACATCCATTAAGAAAACAATTATTGATATAGGTAGATGTTATAAAAAGTTCGTATGTATTGCTAACTATTGAATTTTTCGTTTCTCAGGGCAATGTACATAAGCATATTGACCGATTTAGTGAATGTCATCACTCTTTCGGTTGATTATTGCAAATGCCAGCCTAATTCATTGCCACGAAAAAGAAACATCTTCTGTTTATAATCATTTATCAAATAAAATATATTAAGGACCAAAATAACATATTTGTTATCCAATCATTTCAATAAAATAAAATATATTAAGGACCAAGATAAAAATATTACCGGTACCATTTTGATCAATTTCCACAAAAATCCCTTTCACAACTTGAAGCGGGAAAAAGCATGTCAAAAAAATTGAACCAACTGTTTTCTCATATGTACTGAACTCCCAATTCCGGTGGCTCTCCGGCGATTCCTCTATCACTCCCTCTGAGAACTTCAATTGGGTCACTGTAATTCTATGTTTCAAGCGAATCCTTCTTGAAAAGCCGGGTCTTTTTGAATTTGGATACATTAAAATTTAAGGTTTCTTGATTCTTGAAATTTGTGTGTTGGCTGAGTCACTCATCAATTCATGGTATTTCGGCTAACTTGTTCTGCTTGTATTGGAATTAGGTGTCCATTGTCAATGAATTTTTTTCCTTTTCATTTTCTCATAAGATGAGACACGATCATGAAAAATCGAGTAGCAGTAATGCAGACACGAATGGGGTTTTTCACAATGTACAGCCACTTCGAGACCTTGAATCCAATTGGGAGGTTAACCTTGCCAAAAGTTTAGAAGACTATTTACTTAAAATTTGTTCTGGTGAGATTGCTGGTGATGATGATGGTCATTGCCTTTCTGTTAATTTTGCTGAAGGTTGGTGCATTTTCAGCACAATATTTCCTCTTTGACTACAAATTTCAAATATTTTGAAATAATTTTTTGGCTACAACATATTGTGAGACTTTTTATGTGGTTTCTAATGTGATTTTTATTTCAAGAAAATGAAGAATTTCATGTTCAAAAGCACTTGTTTCCCTTTGTCTACAAACACTATCTGTTTTTCGGGTCTAACAGAGTACTACTTTTATAGATTTTATTTTCTTTCGAAGGGTGTCGTATTAATATTTCTTTTTGAATATTTTGGGATGCATAGCTGCATTGCTGCTTCAGGGGTCGGTTCAGGTTTACAGCAGGAAAGTTGAATATCTGTATTCATTGGTATTGCATGCATTGGAGTTCATTACCAAGAAAAGGTTCCCTTTTTCTCATATTCCTTCCTTTGTATTGAAGTTGATTCTTTAAGTAAAATATTTTTCATTTGGGTTGTAGAATGTATTAAAGTGTAAGCTTTACCATGTAAAAGAGCAGTCTTGCTTCCTTTTTTCCAGTGGGATTAATTAGCTTTGCTTGAGTTTCATTATTGGATTAGCATCTGTGACTGTTAGGGCCTTTAACAATTACTAACACGACAGGAGTGTACGGTGATGTGCTTGCAGTTACACAATCTGATCACGGGCTTGAATATTTTTTTCCATTTTCCTTATCGTCTCTTTAAAAGTTTTTCCCAGTAGACTGCATGTGAAGATATGGTTCGTGTTCTTCTAGCCCTTCACAGAAACATTAGCAGCTAGTTTGACATTAGTGAGACATGTGATTATCTTTTGATAAACACAAGACTGTGGTTGTTGCTGGCGAGTTCTTGAAGAAGTGGTTATTATTTGTTTTTGATTGGGTGAATGTGTTTCTATCATCTTAAAGAATATTTGCTGTCACTAAAAGGCCAATACCCGTCTCTTTGGTTCCCTGTAAATGGCCTGGACAGTGACAGTTCGGATTGAGTTTCATAATATTCATACAGACAATCAATTGGGCTTATGCTGGTAGAACCTTTTCCTATGCTGGCTAGTTCAATTCAAGTTCCAACTTGGAGATAATCAATTAAGAGAGTTGCGTTGTATTGATCAGTGGTCACAAACAGGTTTGCAAATTCACAATATCTTGATGTTGTACCCATAATCTCAATAGTGACATGTCAATAAAGGTTTTATGAAGCAAGTTGCTTTGAAGTCTAAAATGATAAATCGTGCAAGACGGTTTGAACTTATTGGAGTTAGGAGGAGCAATAAGTAGACGCCTGGGGTTTCAGAGACAAGTTCAAAGTGTTATGATACTTATAAGTATCTATCTTGAAAACACAAGAAATTGAAGCTATTGAACATCCGTTGACATTGGGTGCTATAGGATTGGAGGACTGATTATGTCAATGTTTTTCACAAGGATACCATTTTCAGTACTCTACCATCCCCATCTATGTTACAGATTTTCCCACTTTGAGACATCTAAATATGATTGTCAGATTTCTAGTAATAATGTTAGTCTGTACATGTTTCACAAATTTTAAGAATTCCATTACTCTGTTAAATTTTGATGTCGCTACTTTTATGTGCAACCACTACCACCTAAATTATACGTAAGCAAAAATTAAACTACATGACAAGTCGAGTTGTGTCATATAAAAATGTGAATATGTGATTAAGGCATAAATTTGGTTTCGTTCTTGAGGGCATGGCAAGTAATTTATGTAACTAGTTGTTGATGAATTATGTATTTCACTGCCAAAAATATATTGCAGTGCACCTTATATTACTAATTCGGTACATATATACTCAAAAGGGGAATACCATATTGTCATACTTTCCATAAAATAAAGAAGAGGACCACTCGGGAAGTGTATCAGCACAGGCAGAGGAAAATGCTAATGAGGAAGAGAATGATCCATTTTGGTTCTCAGAGGAAATCCCTGGTAGTTAAACTTTTATCTCTCTGCTGTTTTGGTGAACATCCAGAATTCAAAATCACCGACTTTGTCATCATCATTATATTTTGTTTGGCAGTGGAAACAAAGAATATGTTGGATGGTGCAACATATAAGGATGCTTCATTGACCCAATTTGTGAAAGCCCCTGCAAATCTGGTTGTCCTTGAAGGTGACTGCCTAGACTCTACTGGAGATTCTGGAGAACTGGAGTCTTACTTGGTATGGTACTGTTTCTATGTACAACAGTAGTACTAGTCTCGTTGCTGCTTATTTAAGTAGTTATGATTTCCTATTGCAGCTAGCCACTTGTGATATTTACCAAGATTTTATTCTGTTGGACTCCTGTGATGCTGTAGCAGTGGATTCTTTTTTGAACAATGACGATACCGTGGGAAAGGGGCTGAACAATAGCTGCAGGGGAAACTCTGTTGGTTCCAAAAATCGAAAGAGCTTTCTCTCTCCTACTAGATGCTCTGCAGGCACTGCCAACAAGTTTTCTGCTCGAAAGAACCAGGATGCAAACTTTTATGTGTCACCAAGGGTTGAACCTGAGTTTGATCCTGGAAATTATAATGGTGATTGTGACATGCCTGATAATTACGACGACAGACATGGAGGTGAAGATGGATATGTAGAACCTAGAGATGCAGATGACTCTGATGATGAAGACCCGTGGAAGCCCTTGAATCCCCATGAACCTGGCACTTTGAAAGTAAAACCATACCGAAAAGGTTGCAAAGCTTTCTTTCTCATTATGAGCTTCTCTTTGACTGGTATTTTTGTAATCTAATATAGATCTCATGCATTCGAGCAGTTAATTTCAATAGGAGGCAGGGTGTGAATTCCAGAAAACGTGCATCTTTGGCTTTAGAGTTTCCACTTGCAAGATTACATGGTACCATCAGTTCAGACCTCAATGATATATGGGAGAAAAATTATTGTGCAATGAAAAAGCGGGGACTCAGAATCTCCTTTTGAGAAGGTTTTGTTTGTTGATCATGTATTTGTATCTAATATTGCATGTCCAAATTGTTTCATTGCACTTTCTATTTGTAGCTGCGGGAGTCACTTATTAGGGGGGAGAAGAAAGATTATAATTGTGTATTTGGTCCTAAGGAGATCAATGAAGAAAATGAATATGATGGCGGAGATAATGATTTTGGGCAACCTGACTATGTTGTACCAGAATCGGCAGATGCGAATGAAGATGTAACGCAGCATGCTGAAAAGGTTTGATAAACTAGATTAGCTGTTTTACAATTATCGAGATGTGCATTAAAAAAGGCTCGATATGGCATGGACAAGTCAGGCTGATCTATTTTAATTCTGCAGCATGAAAATTGCAGTTCACCCTTTGACGAAGGTGCTCATCATGATCCCTATGCTCATTCAAACCTTGAAGATCTTTGCCGCTCCCACTTAGTAAGAATATAGATGCTAATCTTTTGTTAATCTGTGATGCGGAAGATTTTGTCAAGTTACTTTTTTCTATGATAGTTTTGCTAGCTTGTGCTCCTTGCTGCAAACTCATCAGCACTGCCTCATTGTAGGTTCGTGCGTTTATGAGATTTTATTCATGCTCATAAACTTACTCTGCCTTTTTAATCCAAAACAGAAAAGAAAAAGGCGGTTTCACTAACAAGGATTCTAGATGTCTTATCATGGTATTGTTAAAGTCACCGTTTGAGCATTGAATCTGGATCCAATGCAAGTGGGGTGCTTCGTCTTGCTTGTGTGGTACAGTAATGCAACTATGCTGGCACCAAAGACGTTAAGGCGTCCACATTGTCCAAGAGCTGTATCTTCAGAAGGGATCCAGTAGACAAGATAATGTAGCTCGCAAAACTAAATGTCAATGGATAAACGAAACGTTAATGGATGAAAACACTAGTGGTTAAGTGTAGGAACTTAAGACGTCTAATATCAAAATAACAACAATATGCCCAGTGTAATTCCACAAGTGGGTTATAATGACTGTATGACTTACGTTGACCTTACCCCTATCTTTGTGCGGTAGAGAGGCTGATTCCGCTAGAGTCTACAACGACATGTTATCAAAACAGGCTAGAAAGAAAAATAACGGCATGTTACTAAACATGCATCTGAATCAGTAATTTAGAGAACGGTTTTGAACTTGATTTATGTGGGTTTTTCCTTGGCATAATTCACTTAATTGTATGTTCTTTCTATTTATTGTCCATATAATTATTTTTGTTTCTGTTTTATACTTTACTTTGTCCGTTGTATCACATGTGATGATATTTGACTAGAAATAGACCATTTTTCGTAAAAAAAGGAAAGATGACTGACTCATAAGATAAATATATATGATAAAACCTCTAGTGGTATTCACATGTCATGTCATTCCATAAAATCATTACATTAAGGGCAAAATAAAAATGCAAAGATTAAAGTGTTCCCAAATATTGAAATGTACCAATGTTTTTAGAACAGACTATCAGTGAAGTATCTATGGAGGGAGTTTCTTTTCCACTTGCTCCTTTCTTCAGTAAAGCTTACGCTTTAAGATTGTGTAGAACCTAACATTTTCTTGATGTTTTTTTTCCTTTGACAGCAATGAGTTATTCCTAATTTTACAAAAATGTTATTTACAACTTATTTGGATCGTTTTCTTTTGGTCTTGAGTGATCATATTTACAACCTAATGTTTTTTTTTCTAGGATTCTCTTCTAGCTAACCTTGCTGAGACAGAAAAGCAGAGTGAACTGGCTGCTCGAGTTTCAACATGGAAACAGAGAATTGAGGAGAACTTGGAGGAACATGTATGTAGTCCAACAGTATTCATTCTTCTGTTCTCTCTTCATTTGAGGTTCTTTCATGCTCAAGTGTTTGCATACAGGAATCCCATCCACCCTTTGATATTGCTGAATACGGGGCTCGGGTTTTAAGCAAGTTATCCCTTGAAGGGAATAGTACACACTTGATGTCTTTTTCTGATGTTGTCATGGGCCAAAAGAAGCATGATGTTGGTCGTACATTTTCCGCACTTCTGCAATTGTTATAATCCCCTTTTTCCGAGATATTACAATAAATCTTGTTCAGCTATAGCAGCTTATAAAGATAGAAGTAATGTTCTTCAACATTTCTACATGGTAATATTATCCTCTTCTCTTTTCTGTTATTGAATAAAATCTTGCAGATAAATAATGGTGATGTTGATTTGGAAAGAGGTGCTACAAACGAGTTCACTTGTTACAAAAATGTATATCCCTTCTATGTTAGACTCCTTAGGAATGATAATAGGGTGGACGTGCAGCTTCAATCTCCGAAAGAGAGAGCAAACTCTTCCATTTCCAATCAGAACATCAGGAAGCGAAAGAACAGAGGTAAAGAAAATCATGCACCATTTTCATCTTTCAGGTTTTCAACTTTTCGGTGAAGTTTAGTGGAACCATCTTCAGCTGATGGTTCCATTTCACCTGAAGGCAAGAAAAGTAGGAAGTCCAGAATAGTTGAACCAGTTCAATTGCATACTGCATTGTGAATAATTTGTAATTGGCTGCTGATATTTGTAAGTATTTGTGTCTTCTTTAAACTTAATTAGGCCTAGTGTTGTACTTAGCAAGGACAACTGTAACAACTTTTAGAGGTTAAACAGCTAAACAAGTGTTCTTTCTACTCTTGTTTTGTCCTTCTGGTATGTGTGAAGTATGTTAGCTCCTTAGCGTTGATTTTGATAAATGACACTTAAACATTCACTCATACTCTTCGCAGGCAAATAACATCAACAAGAAAGGAAACCAAGCATAAAACATAAGAAGAAATAAAGATATGTCATGATCTGTAGAATCAATCAGAGATTCCAAAGATATATCTTGATCTCTAGAATCAATCAGATTCCAGAATCAATCAAGAACATCACGATCAATCAGAGATTCTAGAAATCAATCAAATATATTCAAGATTGCAGAATATATTCAAGATTGCAAAGCAAATCACCTAAGGAAGGAAAAAGATAATGTGCATCAATCAAAGGATACTTTCAAGACAACAAGATCAGTTAACATCCAAGACTACAAGGAAGAAATCGAAATCAAGGGATGCATTCAAGTTAACGAGATCAGCCAAAGATTCAAGACCACAAGAAGATCATCATACAAAAGAATAAATCGATTTGCTCATGCACATATCTAATATGGACATGACTCAGCAAATCAATCTGAATAAAATCAAGGACTTAATCAAAGATCCTTGATTCAAACTCCCTTGTGTTTTCGTAAAAGAGCAAAGTCCTCCAAAGCTATATAAACCTCTTTTAGCCATAGTTGTGAAGTACACACTTCACTTGAACTTATATTGTAATCTTCTTTTATCTTTCAAAAAACTTTGTACTCACTTGAGTGAACAATTGAAAAGAAAAGAGAAAGAAAGATCTGAGTGTAGGTTATACAAGTAGAGGTTGTGTCAAAGAAAAAGATATGATTTACATATCAGACAGGGCTCTCAATTGTAGCATTCTGTAACACCCAAGTTCTCAACAAGTTCTTAAGAAATCCTTGAAACCCAAAGGGACTGGACGTAGGCACCACACCGATGTTCCGAACCAGTATAAAACTATTGGCGCCATTTACTTACTGCATTTATTATCTTTGTTTATATGTATTACTAACTTGCAGGTGAGTCAACTGACCAATATAGGAAGTCGACTGAAGGAATTTTTAATTCACCCCCCCCCCTCTTAACTTTCAATTGGTCTCAGAGCAGGTCTCACTAGTAAAGTATTTAACCACACGTGAGCAAAGATCCAATGGCACACTATCAGATTCCTGGTGCTCTACTTCAAGATGGACATTCCTCAACTCAACCACCGTATTTTAACGGCCAACATTACTCCCACTGGAAAGATAGATTCAAAATCTTTGTCTCTTCAAATGACCATCAAGCATGGATTGTGATCAAGAAGGGTCCAAAGACTATTCCTGGACTAACCGGAAAATATGGCACTGAGAAGCCATTTGATCCCGAATCCTTCGATATCACAAAGGAGCAACAAGAGGTAATTCAAACTAATGCTAGATCTATAAGTTTGTTATATTGTGCAGTGAGTGGAGCTGAATACGACAAGATATCAACATGTGAAGTTGCAAAAGAAATGTGGGACAAACTAGAGGTAACTTATGAAGGAACCACCAAGGTAAAGGAAGTTTGGATCAATTCACTAGTCAATGAATATGAATTATTCAAAATTGCCGAAGATGAAAACGTAGAAGACATGTTCTCGAGATTTAGCAAAATTGTTTGCGAACTTAAATCTCTTGGAATGGTATACTCAAATGGGCTACAAGTTAGAAAACTCGTCAGAAGTCTTTCCAAAACTTGGGAAACTAAAACTGTTATTCTTGAAGATAGAGATCTGCAGAAAATGACATACGATG
Organism: Solanum piurae; assembly: GCA_029582685.1. Taxonomy (NCBI): domain Eukaryota; kingdom Viridiplantae; phylum Streptophyta; class Magnoliopsida; order Solanales; family Solanaceae; genus Solanum; species Solanum piurae. Next base: position 12,392 of record JAJOOO010007675.1, read on the forward strand.
AACTTTGAGGCAACATGATTGCCTATGAACAAAACCATATTAACAGGTACATCAAAGATGATAAAAAAGAAAATTGTGGCCTTTACTGCCAAGACATCTAAAGTCAGAGAAGAAGGTGATGAATATCAAGACGAAGGAATGTCTCTCATAAATCGAGGAGTGAGACAAATACTTAGACAAAGAAGACAAAGACATAACAAAATTTTAAGAATAATGAAAGGAATGATGATCACTGCTATTACTGTTGAAAACCAAGACATATAAAAAAAACTGTCCAGAACGGAGAAGAAGAAACAATCGAAGAAATGAAGATCCAAAAAGTCTTGAAGCCTGGGATCAAGGAGAAACATCTGAAGATGGTCATGATGAAACTGCCAACATATGTTTCATGGCACTAGGTAGAACAAGTGAGGTAAGATATTTTAACTTTCCTAACTGTAATGACTTACAAGACTCTTTGTACATGGTTACTGATGAGTTACATAAAGTAATTGATGAATACAATAAGATTGCTCAAGAAAAGAAAGACTGGCAGATTCTTCTCGAAGCAAGTCAGATTGAAGTTGACTTACTAGCAGAAGAACTGGAAGAAGTAAAAATACAGCTGAACAATATCAAAAAATCTCCTAGTCATAGCTCTGTCAGATCTAACAGAACTACTTTCAACAGGAGAAGATCTCCTAATCAAAGTTCCAACAGATCCAACAGATCTATATCTAATTCTCCTTATCATTCTGCTGAAAATAAGTTAATTTCTCTTGTTATACTTGTGGTGACATTGGTCACAAATCTTTTAACTGTAGGAAATTTTCTTCTTGAAAATGGATTTGGAGACCAAAAGTTGTTAATCCTAACCCTCAAGGACCCAAAAATACTTGGGTACCAAAAAGAAATTAATCTACTTGTTTTGCAGGAGCAGACTAAAAGAAACTACAAAAAGGGAATGTGGGTAATAGATAGTGGATGCTCCAAACATATGTACGGAAAGAAAGAAAATTTCAAAACTCTTAACAAAAACGATGAAGGATATGCACAGATCAGAGACAATGCAAAAGGAGAAGTAGTAGGAGTTGGATCAATCACTCTTAGCTCATCATGTGATATATCAAAAGTATACCTGGTGGAGGGACTTCAACACAACCTGATTAGCATCAGTCAACTATGTGATGTTGGATTCAAATTCTCATTCAATGCTACAACTTGCACTATCAGACATGTGACTAAGGATATCACAATCATTGGAGATCGTAATGATAATATCTATGTTGACCTGCCAACACTTACATGTCTAACTGCAGTATCAAATAAATCTTGGCTATGGCATAGAAAACTTGGTCATGCTAGCATGCATGCCTTTGAAAATTTGTCCAGACTTGAACTAGTCATTGGGCTTCCAAAGTTAAAATTTGAAAAGGACCATATATGTGACGCTTGTCAACTTGGTGAGTAAACTCGTTCTTCGTTCAAGGTCAAGGATACTAAGAGTACAGAGAGAAGAAGGATATTTAATTTCCACACTTCATAGTGATCATGGATGAGAATTTGAGAATAAAGCATTTGAGGAATTCTGTGATAAAAATGGATTCACCCAATTTCTCATCTCCTAGATCGCCTCAGCATAACAAGTGGTAGAATGGAAAAAAGTTCACCAAAACCATGCTTCTTGATCAAAATCTCCCTGATCATTTCTGGACTGAAGCAGTAAGTATTGCATGCCATATTTTGAATAGATGCCTCATCAGACTTATTTTAACTCCATATGAGCTATGGAGAGGTAAGAAGCCTAATATCAGCTATTTTCACCCTTTCAGATGCAAATGTTTCATTCACAACAATGGTAAGACAAATCTGAGTAAGTTTTATCCAAGAAGTGATGAAGGTATATTCTTTGGTAATGCACCCATCAGTCGTGCATTTCTAGTTTTTAATAAAAGTACTTTAAGTGTGGAAGAATCTATTCATGTTGTTTTTAATGATACTAAGCCAAGGATCCAGGAAGTAGAGTCTATAGATGATGAAACTACTCCAACATTGAACACTAAGAATCTCTCAAATACTTCTGATCAATTTACAATAGAGGAGTCAACTACTCCAGAATTGAAGTGAACTAGTCCAGAACCGAAGTCCACTAGCCCAATCGAAAAGACAAGCATGGAGACACATCTCTAGCTATCCAAATGACTTCATTATGGGTAAACCAACCGACTCAATACATAACAGAGCTTCATTGAGAAAACAAGCATATGTCGCACTCGTGTCTCAACTTGAACACAAACGTATAAATGAGGCAATGAAAGGTGAATCTTGGAGACAAACAATGAAAGAAGAACTTGACCAGTTTGAAATAAACAAGGAAGGTATTGATTATGATTAAACTTTTGCTCCGGTAGTAAGGTTAGAATCCTAAAAGAAGGCTCCAAAGGAGTCGTGCCCCAATGCTTCAGGATCCCTCTCTCCCGAGGACATGCAACGCTTCTGGGGAATCGAGCAAAAGAACATTTTGTGCGGTCTTGAACTTTTCGAGGAAGTTGTTTCCCTCTTCTATGCAAACCTTTGTATTTCTCCTGACAGTGGAAGGAATCTCCACAGTTAACAAGTTGACTCTCTCAAGAGTGGAGTCAGCTCCTCCAACACCGACCCTGCTGTGACGGTTCAAATCTCCTACTGCAGTCTCTCCAGGAATGTGGAACGCTTTTATAACTCCTTTTGTGGAATGGTCATCAACACCCTCAAATACTTTCTAGGTGATCGCTAACTTCTAATCTTTGACTCTCGTTTGTTTTTTTTTGCAGTTTTTATTATTTTTATTGCATATTGAGGACTCGTTATCCCTCAATCTGCTACATTGTTTTTATCTATTTTTGGTCTACTATTATCTTATTTGCCCTGCTTTCTTTTTCATTATGCCAAAGAGGGAGAACATCTTTGCTTCCACAATTTCCATAAAGGCAGAGGGAGCTACGAGACCAACGAATTCCTACAGACAGGGGGAGCTACAAGACCAACGAATTCCTACATGAACATCAGGGAAGTTTTATTGTCTCTCAGATTACTATATTGAAATTGTGAATTTTATTGTCATTATAAAAAAAAGGGAGATTGTTAACTCCTTAGCGTTGATTTTGATAAATGACACTTAAGCATTCACTCATACTCTTCGCAGACAAACACATCAACAAGAAAGGAAACCAAGCATAAAGCATAAAGAAGAAATAAAGATATGTCCTGATCTGTAGAATCAATCAGAGATTCCAGAATAAATATATGTCTTGATCTCTAGAATCAATCAGATTCCAGAATCAATCTAGAAAATCATGATCAATCAGAGATTCCAGAAACCAATCAAATATATTCAAGATTGCAGAATATATACAAGATTGTAGAGCAAATCACCTAAGGAAGGAAAAAGATAATGTGCATCAATCAAAGGATACTTTCAAGACAACAAGATCAGTTAACATCCAAGACTACAAGGAAGAAGTCGAAATCAAGGGATGCATTCAAGTTAACGAGATCAGCCAAAGATTCAAGACCACAAGAAGATCATCATACAAAGGAATAAATCGATTTGCTCATGCACATATCTAATATAGACATGACTCAGCAAATCAATCAGAATAAAATCAAGGACTTAATCAAAGATCCTTGATTCCAACTCCCTTGGGTTTCCGTAAAAGAGCAAAGTCCTCCAAAGCTATATAAACCTCTCTTAGCCATAGTTGTGAAGTACACACTTCACTTGAACTTATATTGTAATCTTCTTTTATCTTTCAAAAAACTTTGTACTCACTTGAGTGAACAATTGAAAAGAAAAGAGAAAGAAAGATCTGAGTGTAGGTTATACAAGTAGAGGTTGTGTCAAAGAAAAAGAT
>JAJOOO010007676.1:0-13914 GCA_029582685.1 Solanum piurae
TTACTCATATATTCACACTTAATAATTAATTAGTGGATAGGTCACTTTCTTTCCTTTTTTGTTGTGTATTTCAATAGTTTAGCTATAGCTTATTATGAATGATCTCTTTTTGTAAGTGATGGATAAACTTCCACATTTATATGTGTTGTGTGGCTAGTTGTTTTCAAGCTCTTAAAAAGTTAGAAAGAATGACATGTGCCTAACTATTAATTCATCACACACACCAAAAATAATTGTGGTGTCTGAACACCTTGATTAATTTCACAGAATATTTAAATTATTGATTTGATTAATTTATTCATATTTACACCATATTACGATACGGAATCGTGAGATGGAATCAACGTTTGGATATGCGATTTCATGCCGATTTTATCTCATGATATGGAATCTCATATTCTCCAAAAAATCATGACTTGATAATTTCATATCATGATTTGAGATTTTTTAAATACAAAAATTGACTCACAAGTTTATATTTTGTTAAAAACAACCCTACATTTATATCTACTAACCATTTATTTGATATGTAAATAAAATTTATAATCACACCATTACTTTTTAAAATTTATTATATAAATGATAAAATAGGAATTGATTTGGTGAATATAAATAAGAACGGAGGGAGTAATACTTTTTTGTTTTTTCATAATACAAAAAACCTCTCTTTCGGCTACATATGAAAATGTTTAAAGCAATTTAATATGAAAAAGGATCAAATTGGTGTTGTGTGTTTGAGAATCACTACCTCCAATATGTTTGATTCTAGCACGAAATTAATGCACTGAAAATGTGTAATTGCACACAAGTGAAACAAGGCATGAACCATTAAGATGTTGATACACAAGTGAAAATTGTCATAGCTTGTACAATGTTACATAATTATTTGCGAGAATACCGAAGAAGTGATGAAATATTTATGGTCTATGAGCATGAAAATATAGTTGCGGATGATATTGACCAACAAATGACTCAAAGTAACCATGTTGGTTCGTCTTCTCAGTCATATTATCGAAAAATGCAAGTTCAACGTGAGGATATTGTTTGTACTATGTCGGAAGATTATATTAAAGACTAGTACACTACAATTTATGTTGAATTAGGGATATTTTAATAATTTTACAACTTATGAGATTCTTATGTTTATGAGAAAATATACAACACAAAAATTACATATTGCATGTCCAAACAAAACTTTAACTTCATCTCATAATTTCATATTATGATATCGTATAGTCAAACAGACCATAAATGTTGTTGTGACATCCTTGAGACCTTGACAAATCGAGTGGCTGATGAAGTTGAATCTAGTAGGATTAATAGAATTTTAGGTTGGTAAATTTCTAAAAATGAAGGGTTGGAATATTGCATCTTAGGTAATCAATTACATATTAATAAAATGGAAAGTAAGAGGCTTTATAAGGTGTAGTTACTTGAGTTCATATGATGTGCATGTTTTTTTAGCTAGCTCGATAATAATATGAGTCAAAAAATAAATTTGTGAAACATGTTGAATCAAAGCGTACACTACATGTTATAAGCTTGTATTATCAAAACTCTTGCATTCCAAGAGTCAACAACAACTAAGAAATTCGTATTTTGGTGGGATAACTTTTTAAAAGTAATTAATTTTACATATGCTAACTAAATTATATTCATTTAACAATAAACTTATAAAAGGAAAAATTACGCAGTTAAACAAACTTATATTACTTAATTACTCATCATAGCTATAGTTTGTTATAATTACCACTCACGACTAACATTAACCATTAATTACGTGGGCTGACTTCGAGGTTGTATAATTAACACGTTTGTATAATTCGCCACATTTGTATAATTCACAACTAGCAATTCTTCGTTTGATTTGTATTTGTATACGATGGTTTGTATTTGTATATGACGATGATTTCCTTTGATTTTTCAGTTTTGTCATCATATATAGTCAATATTTTTGTGTATAACTTCTTAAAGTTTGTATAAACATGTAGTTTTCGGATTTTGTATAATACAATTTTTATAATGTAATTTGTATAATATGTTGTGTATAATAATTTAAAGTTTATATGTTTATGTTTGTATCAATTCATTATTTCGAGTTTTATCATATTTGTATAATTTCAGACTTTATATAACTCAATTATACAAAAACACGCGAATTATATTATACAAACGTACATGCAAATTATACAAACGAGATGTGAATTATACAAATTATTGCCCTCTCTCGCTCGCCTCTCTCCTCCCTCTCCCAATCTCGCTCGTCATAATATACAAATACATATGTATAATATAAAATTATCTAACCGATATACATATAAAATTCACCTCTCTCCCACTCTCTGCCTTTTCTCTCTCTCCTCTCTCCTCCCTCTCCCAATCTCGCTCGCCACTCTCCTCTCTATAACATATAGCTACGAATCGTAATTAACAAACTATAGCTATGGAGCATAATTAGGTTATTTTTGAGTGGCTCTATGCGAAAATTCCTTCTTATAAAATTATAATTTATCATATTAAAATAGCTTGACTTTATTCCTTGTAAAATGATTGGTGTGCTTGTACCTCATATGTTACGAGTAGTGGAAAAAGGATTAAAAAATCATTTAAGCTATGAGTTAAGATAGAAAAAAGTCACAATTATTTTGATCATAATGTCACACTGGAATATGCTTGTGTGTTCACATTATAAAAGGAAGAAATTTCACAAATAGCCACTATAATAAATTTAATTAGGAAAAAATATATATAATAGCAAATTATTAATTTAAATTAAATGCTATAAATATACTTTGATTTAATTATACCCTATAGCAAACTATTGCTATTTTCGCCACTCTCCCTGGTGGAATCTCGCTCGCCACTCTCGTTTGGTGGCAGTCTCGCTCGCCTCTCTCGCTTTTATACAAATACAATTGTATAAAATGTGTTTGTATTTGTATAAAGCGAAAGGAAATTGTATATATACATATATTTTCGTTCCCCTCTCTCCCCTCTCCCAGATCTCGCTCGCCACTCTCCCAAATCTCGCTCGCCACCCTCGCCTCTCTCGCTTATACAAACATAAACGAAATGTATAAATTGTACTTCTGTTTGTATAAAGCGAGAGAAAATTGTATATACACATGCAAATACATATATCTTCGTCTTATACACTTATAATTATACAATACAAATATTTCCCTGCCCAATTTTCTTTTGTCTTTATCTCTTTCTCGTTTTATACATACACAGATTATACAATTGATCTTTTGTATACAACTGCTTTCTTTTGTATATGTATAGCGAATTATACAACTGCTTTCTTTGTATATGTATATCGAATTATACAACTGTTTTTTTGTATATGTATAGCGAATTATACATATATATGTTTGCTGTGGAGCGCAATTATGCAAACTTTGCTATAACATACAAATATGAATTTTGTGTTTGCTATATGTGAAAGTTGCTCATTTAATTATGCTCCATAGCTATAGTTTGCATATTTACGGGTTGTACCTATAGTTTAAGCTGTCTCATTTGTATAATTCGCGGATCTGTATAATTCGCTGATTTGTATAATTTGCGGGTACATTTGTATAATTCAGTTATTTTTGTATAATCTCGAAATAACGAATTTATATAATTACAAACATCAGAAGTGTAAATAGTTATACAAATTCTGAATTATACAAAAGTTATACAAATTATATTATACAAATGTGCAAATTACACAAAACTAAAAAGGTGAGTTGCGTAATTATAGCTAAAAGTAAGTCGCGAATTGTAATTAAGACAAATTATAGCTATGTTAAGTAATTAACTAGTAAATGTTTGCTTATATGCATAATTTTCCCTTATAAAAAAGCCAATTTTACTTATAACTTGTAAATCATTATTTATATTTGTTATAAATATATGTTCTCTAATTAAGTAATTTTATTGTTATATTTAAATAAATTTAAATTATATTTAATTTGAAAAAATATAATTTATAAATATTTTTAAAAATGACAATCACAAAAATGGAAAATGGTTAAGAATGTCCTTAAGTATTGAAAATGATTCAAAAATGATTTCCTTCCACCTATTTGAATAAAAAAATGCCCTTAAGGTTAAATTTACACCTAAAATTACCCTTCTTTTAATCGAAGCTGATGTGACAGGAATAATTTTTTTCAATTAAATATGTGGCATTATTTTTATTGGTAAACTCATATTCATAATAATAATGATAACAAAAATATATACAAATAATAATAATTTAATTGATATACTAATTAAATAAGAAAACTTAATTTTTTCAAATAAATAAATAAATAATTTTTTTATTACTATAATGAAGTATTCCAGTTATGTAATGCACTTTTAATTTTTTTTTATTACCGTATGATGGTGACTGGTGAGACCTTTATATTGATAAATATAATGCTCTTGATATTCTTACCCACCATAAAGTTTATATTATATTTGACTTCTTGAGAATGGTAAAATTGTAACATTGTTGTAAAGAGAAAAGGTTATTAAAGTTTTTAAAGGATCAGATTAAAAAAAAACTTATTTTTCTATTCATATGTTTTAACGTCTTCAAGTCTAGATATCATGTATTAAAACTGTGATCGAGTTATACCGATTTCAGCTTTTAAAAAAAGGTAAAAAAAAAACCTCATCAGAGAATAAATTTAATTCTAAGTTAAAAATAGCTCGAGGGAAACTCGACAATCTAAATAGATTATAATAAAAGGAGAAAAGGGTCTGAAAAATACTCTAACTTTGACCGAAATTGTTGTTACGATACCAAACTTTATGGAGGACATTTTACCCCTGCACTATTTAATAGTGTATTTTAAAGGTACATATGTGCCCACGTGGACACATTACTATTTATAATGATGCAATATTTATGATGTCCACGTGGACACATATATACCTTTAAAATACACTATTAAATAGTTCAGAGGGGTAAAAGGTCCTTTCCAAAATTCGATATCGTAACAACAATTTTGATCAAAGTTCGGATATATTTCAGACATTTTTCCCTTATAAAAGGGATTAGAGTTATTAATTCTTAGGTGCATTCTTGTAATTCTTTCCACATAAAATTTAGTATTGTTATTTTTCTGTTATTTATATTTTGCAAATTAGTCGTAAGAAATAGATAAAGCAATCTAATACATCACTTACGTTATTAGGTCGTGCAAATATATTACTTCACTTGAAAATTTAGTAAAGAAAACAACAAATTAAATGACGATATATTTTAATGAGCTAAGGTTTGATTAAACACCAAACAAGATATTAGATGTGGTTGCTAATAAAATAATGATAGCATCCCTATCGTCATTAGTCATTATGTCTAGTTAACTTTTATTTAGTCTTATAATTATAATTTTTTAAATAATAAACTTGAACTCAAAACCTAATTATTATTTTTTGGAAATATAAAAAAATAACGTGTATAACCTTGACCAATCATTGTATCCTATGGTTCTTTTTTGAAAAATTGTTCAAAACACACCTCAACTATGATCGAAATTGCTATTACACACTTCAACTTTGCGAAGATTCTATGACACCTCTGAACTAATTTAAAATAGAATATATACCTATTTAATATATCATATCCACATGACCACATATGTATTAAGGGGTGATATACATGCGTTGCCACATGCATAGTTAATATTTTTAAATTATTTTTTTAATCTTAATCTTTTGTTTTATATACAATTCTTTTTGTACTTTTCTTGAATTTTGAAAATATCTGTACTTATGACTTTCTTTTCAAGATTTTTTCCCTTTTTATTTGTAATGCCAATTCAAATGAATTTTTATTTATTTTAGTCCCTTTACAATATATTTTTTTTAATCTTATCTTGATTTATTCTTGTAGTTTTTGTTCAAATTCATCTAAAAAAATTAATAGTTTTCCAAAAAAGAAATGGATCTTTCTTTTAGCGAGTTATGAATATTTTTTGACAATAAATTTTTATTATCTTTCTTACAGATCTAAATTTTTGTGGTCTTTTTTGTCATCCTGATAGTTATGGAGAAATTTTTTTGACAAAATATTGTGTAATGGTGATGATTAGCATTTTCACCATCAAAATTTGATAGTGGTGGAGCTTGCAATTCTAGTTGTAATGATAGTTGTTGCGCCTAAAGGAGATATATGGTATCGTTGTGATGATTCTACTGCCAAGAGTTCTTGTGACTGATTCATTGCCGGCGTCAGCACAAGTCTTCCGCCATGGCTGAATCTCAACGAAAAAGTAAACAAAAAGTAAAATAAAAAAAATGTTGGCATTTAAGTTATAATGATAATTAATAATTAAGTTTACCTTATTAAGAAATATCCAATTAAAAATTGACATGTATATATGTCTTATAAAAAAATGAAATTGATATCTAAAACTAAGGTATTTAATGAAAAAATAAAATAAAAAGTAATGTGGACTACCATGTGGATAATAGAGATGGGTTCATTTTGCTTTAATTTAACCCTGACGCGCTCACTGTACGTATGATCACTTACTTGTTCATCCAAGCCGTTAATATCTTTAATAATACATTAAAAAATAGTCTAAGAGTTATAGAACCTTTGCAAAGTTAGAGTGTGTAAAAGCAATTTCAACAATAATTGAGATGTGTTTTGAACCATTTTCTCTTTTATTTTTAAGAATTCATAAATGTCACGATCTGCTGGTGTCAAAAGGTGTAGAATTATATACATTAATACTTATATTACCATATACATAATTTTGTATAATATGTCATTCAATTGTGTTTTAAAATTTACAGAAAAATAGAAAAAACAGATGAATCACGTGATTTATCCTATTATTTAGCTTTGATTTTTAGCATGTAAATTATTTATTTTTGTTGTTTTCGTAATTTTTTTTAAAAATCATTTCATCTCCTGCCGATGCAACTCTCTATCGACCCTGTCGATGTGTCTCTCTATTAACGCACACTAGGTAAGACCTAATTTTGGTTTTTGACTTATTTTAAGTCATTTTTTACCTTGCCAAACACTTTTTAACTTATTGTAAGTTATTTTTTTATATTTGTCAAACACTTTCAAAAGTCAAAAACTGACTTAAAAGTAAGTTTGATCAACTTTTAAGTCAATCCAAACACCCTCTAAGTTGTTAGATTAGTTCCTTAAAGTTAGTCAAGTTATTTACCTTTAAGTTAATTGAGTTAGTTACATTTACTTTATATAGATGTAATCAATGAATAAAAATCATCCAAGTTTGCTTTTAATTCTCAATCTCTTAAAAAAAATAAAAAATCTCAATCTCTTTATAGGTAACCAATCAACTAAGGTACTAGGATTATCCACGACACTAATAGCTTGTTGCATACTAAAAACAAAATTTCTTACTTCCAAAATTGTTTTTTTTTAATCTTAAAAAATGAAATAAATTCTTCAAAAGAATGTCAAAGTTAATATTAGAAAAATAGTCACAAAAAAAGAAAAATTCAAAGATTTGGGAGTTAAACTTATAGTAATAGCATGCTTGTTCAAAAAGAAAGAAAACTAGAAACTTCCACTGATTTAGTTTATATAGCATAATTTGATTAGACAAAATTTAAGAAAAACAAAAAAATATTTTAAAAGTTAATGATTTTTTAAATATGTTATAATACTTGTGCAACTATCAATTTTTTAAAATTAATTATCTTAAAATATCATAATATTGATGTGCTGCTACTGATTGCTTTAAGTTTATTTTGATGATTTCTTTAAAGGTTGATGTTGCTAATTGATTCAAAGGGAAACCATGATTCAAATTCGATGGTAGAGTAGAAATTAACAACAATGAAAACAATACATTATTTGATCCTTCCTAATTTTGGTAAAAAAAGTCATAATGGTAAAAATAAAATGGTAGAGTAAATATAGAGTCCTAGTTACCTTCTACCACTGTTTTTCTTATTTTTAATTTGAATATTAGAAAGTAAAAATAATTAAAACTAACCTATAATAAGCTTTAAAGTACTTACTTGTGTAAAGAAAATTTTTCAGGACGGTGGATACTAGTTAAACTCAAAAGAGAAAGGATGGAAGAAGTAATTCACTTCTTTATTGACTTAGCTAATAATTCTTTGGGAAAATTACACGGTTAATCAAACTTATACTACTTAATTACTCATCAAACTTATACTACTTAATTACTCATCATAGCTATAGTTTGTTATAATTACTATTCACGATTAACATTAACCATTAATTATGTGGGTTGACTTCGAATTTGTATAATTAACCACTTTTGTACATGTATAATTCTCCACATTTGTATAATTCACAACTAACAATTCTTTGTTTGATTTGTATTTGTATACGATATTGGTTTATATTTGTATATGACGATGATTTCCTTTGGTTTTTCAGTTTTGTCATCATATACATTCAATCTTTTTGTGTATAACTTTTTAAAGTTTGTATAAACGTGTAGTTTTTGGATTTTTGTATAATATAATTATATACTGTAATTTGTATAATATATTTTGTATAATTGTTTAGAGTTCATATGTTTATGTTTGTATCAATTTGTTATTTCGAGTTTTATTATATTTGTATAATTCCAAACTTTATATTACTCAATTATACAAAAACATACGAATTATACAAACGTATTTGCGAATTATACAAATGAGATGCGAATTATACAAATTATTGTCCTCTCTCACTCGCCTCTCTCCTCCCTCTCCCAATCTCTCTCTCTAGAATATACAAATACATATGTATAATATACAATTATCTAACCGATAAACATATACAATTCACCTCTCTACCACTCTCTGCCCTCTCTTTCTAGCCTCTCTCCTCCATCTCCCAGTCTCGCTCGCCACTCTCCTTCCTATAACATGTAGCTACAAATCGTAAATTAACAAACTATAGCTATGGAGCGAAATTAGGCTATTTTTGAGTGGCTATATGCGAAAGTTCCTCTACTTTTTTGTGCAAAATTAATTGTCATATTTTTCTTTTTAATGGTTGATTTGACTTATTTTTCAAATTAAATTAGATTAAATCAATTTAATATTAAAAAATTATATAATAATAAATACTACAAGTTGTAATTTTTCTCTTATTAATTTGATAAAAAATATATATATATATATTTCAAGTATTACTTCAATTAAAATTAATGTATAATTTAACTCTCGAGAACGAAACATGACAACTAATATAAAACGAAGGAAATAACTGAGAAAAGGTTGAGCACGTTTAAAAGTTGTAATGATTTGATGGTAAACTGGGTTAGTCAATTATTAAGCAAGTTCAGATAAAGTTAAAGTACAATTACAGTAGTAATATTCTTCACTAATCACAAAACATGAATTGCTCTAATTATTATTAGTAATAATAATAAAATAATGAAGTTCCCATGAAGTTAAAAGTTTATAAAAGTAAACATGTCATTTTTATTTACATCACTCCGTCTGTCTCTTTGAGAATGTTCCTTTCTTTTTGGCCATGACCTCATCTTAGTTTTTATTTTCTCCGTCCACTTTAAATTTTGTACGCTCCATATATTTGTACATACTAAGTGAAAAATTATCCATTTTTTGAATTATTAAATAGCATCCTTCTTAATATATATTTAGTGAATTTTTAGGATAATACATAACATTGTCTTCGGAACAGATTAGTTCCACTACTTTGACCAAGAAAAATAATCATGAAATTTTGCAAAAAAATATATTATTGGTCCACGATTTGAAGAGAATCATCATCATACTCTTCCATCCATAGCAACAATAACAAGTAAAACATATTTAGCGTAATTTTACGAATAATATTCGTAAAAGATATTGTGCATGTAATTTCCCTCTGTCTTGCGAGGATAGAGAAGTTATTTTTTATAAATCCTCGGCTCAAATAAAATATATGAAAAAACAATGTGAAAGAAAAAATTAAGTAGTATTTGTAAATACTGAAGAAAGAAATAGTAACAACAACACATATTACAATAAATGAAGCAAATGAAACAACATGTACTAATGCAATTAATAAAAATGGGATACTAGGAATGTAATAATAAAAATACTAAAAAGAAATTTTAGACAACACTTAACTATCTATTAATCTTCTACCTTAACTCCCTAATTTGTGATGTCCATATCTTCCTATCTAAAATTTGTGAAGAAAAAACAAACATATTATTATATCTATTAGGGAAAGGGTTCTGAAAAATACTTCAACTTTGGCCGAAATTGCTGTTACGATATCAAACTTTATGGAGGACCTTTTACCCCTGCACTATTTAATAGTGTATTTTAAAGGTATATATGTGCCCACGTGGACACATTACTATTTATAATTATGTAATATTTATGATGTCCACGTGGACACATATATACCTTTAAAATACACTATTAAATAGTGGAGGAGGTAAAAGGTCCTTTCCAAAGTTCGATATCGTAACATCAATATCGACCAAAGTTTGAATATATTTCAGATTTTCCCCCCTCTCTATTACACATTGTTTCATAATCCATCTATATACCTTGAATCTTAAGATAGGATTATCATTAAAAGACAAGTTTAAGAGGACATATCTTTGTACAAGTGGATTATAGTTTTTTAAACATTTTATTCTAAAATTTTCCTTGATGTTGCTCTAATCATTCAAATTTGTATGTCACACTTTTCATTTATATTACTTTCACAACTTTCAATTTTACACATTATCAATTATTTATTCAGTAACGTAATGTGTTGTTATTAAACAAACTTCCAATTGCAACTTTTTGGCATTTTAGTAGTTACAACCCATTTTTTTTTAATTTTCATAGAGTTCTGTCCAAAACTTTGTAGTAAATATAATTGACGTGTCTATATAAGTTGAAGAAAAAGAAATTTGACACGTATATATTAAAAATAACAATTTTTTTGATACTTTCAATTTCTAGATTCATCTATGTATCTTAAGAATAAGACGAAGATAATGAGTATGATTATCACTAACAAAACTTGTTTCCTTTATTTATGTCAAAAAAAAATTTGTTCTTTTATTTTTATGGGAGCTTTTTTTTTTAAAAAAAATCTTGATAAACCAAATATGAAAAATTACACCCTTAATAACCACAAAAAATAAAAGATACATGCCTTAAATTTTGGAAAAGCTAAACATCTTTTTTATTCTTTGAGAGTTTGAGTGATTTGGATAATCCCTACTTAATTCTGTTATTTCCTCAAAATAATCTCCAACTCACTTTTTCATAGTTGTTAGCACTTTAATTTCCAGAAAAGGACAGATTCCATTTCCATTATCATTATTGTTTTATTGCAATTATAGTGAACACTTAGGGGTGTTTTCGGTAACAAAAAATGCATAAAAGTGGGTGATGTTAAAACAAGTTGGGCTCAAAACTACTTTCTCCGTCCAAACAATAGTTGTTCACTATACTAAAAATAATTATTTAATAATACTTGTCTAATTTAGAAAATCAAGAGATAATTTATCTTTAGTGTCTATTTTACCCTTGCTATTAAATATTATTTATCATCTAATACATTTTTCAAAATATTAGATTTAATAAAGTTAAA
The DNA here is from genome assembly GCA_029582685.1 of Solanum piurae. Taxonomy (NCBI): domain Eukaryota; kingdom Viridiplantae; phylum Streptophyta; class Magnoliopsida; order Solanales; family Solanaceae; genus Solanum; species Solanum piurae. The sequence goes on from JAJOOO010007676.1 coordinate 11,546, forward strand.
AGATAATATAATAATATTACCCTTATTATTTATTGTTTCTTGTACCAAGTCAATAGTGAACAACTATTGTTGGACAGAGAGAATAATTATTTATAGAAGTATTTATTAAAAAATAGTTTTTCACAAAAATGTTTATAAAAAAACATAATTTGTATTTGACTAATTCATTTGAAAAGTGTTTTTGAAAGTCAAATTACGAAAAATGACAAGTATCAATGTACTTTTAACATTAAAATTATTGTTATAAGGAGAAACTATTTTAAATATCTATTATTAAAAATTAATTTAATATTTATTTTTATTAAATTAAGATGTACATATTCAATTTTTCAATCAATATTTTACCTTTTTATGGGATGACATAAATCTTTAATTTTTTTTTTCTAATCTTGCAAAAATATTATTTTATCCTTTTTTTTTGTCTAATTCTGTAAAATAATACGTAAAATAATATACATAATATAAATTATAAATATACAATAAATAAAAAATTATTATATAAAATAAAAAATAAAATTTCATTATATGCAGTCTTATCTTGCATTTTGACAAGTGATAAAAGGACATCCCAATGCACTGAGCCCCTCTATATATGTGCGAGATCTGAGAAACGATTGAACTATTTGGATTTATTATATGCAGTCTTATCTTGCATTTCGATAAGAAATTATTTCCACAACCTCCCATTAATGATGGTACGAATTAACTAGTTTGTTTATCAATATCTATATATACAACGATAATTTTTATCTTTTTCATTTCAATTAATCATAAAAATTCAAAAAACAATATCTAATTTATTTTACGATCAAATACAATTTCAATTTTCAAAAATTATTTCTCACTCGAAAAACAAAGTTACTTTTTTTCAATTTTCACAATAAACAATGAACAAACAACACCTATAAATTTCATTTTTTCTTTTCCTAAAAAAAATATTTAGATAAATCGAACATGAATAATTTCACCCTTTAATAACCCCCAAAAGATAAAAGAGGAGTATGCCTTAAAGCTAAACATCTTTTAATCTTTATGGATAATCCCCACCACTTAATTTTGTTTTGCCTATAATCGGCAGACTTCCTCAAAATAATCTCCAACGCACTTTTTGTATTTTCAGTACATTAATTTCCAGAAAAGGACAGATACCATTTTCCGTTATCCTATTGTTTTATTGCAATTATAGTAAACTCTCAAGGGTATTTTCGGTAACAAAAATATGCCACGTTGGAGGTGTTTCTCACACTTCACTTGCTATATATACTTCTCTTCTCTATAAGAATCTTCCCTCATCAAAACACAAGTCATCCTTTCTCTTTTTGTCCATTTCTGGAGAAAAAAATAAAATAAATATATATAAACAAATATATATAATTGTTAAATGTATTTATTTGTTTAAGGTTTTGTGTTTTGACAACACCCAAGTTTTTCATCTAGAAGCTGTAGAATTAATTTTCAAGAAACCCCACAAAAAAAAGATCCAATTTTTATCTGTTTGTTTTTTCTTTTCAAGAACCTGTTGTTTGTCATTTTGAGATCCCCTTCTTCATTTCTAAGCCATTTATAACAAAGGTATACAAAAATACCCATATGGGGTTTTGTGTTTTGTGTTGTTTGATTGAATTATTTGATAAAAGTTTTGATTTTTATGTTTAAGTTACTTGAGTTTGGATACCCTTTTCGTCTTTTTGCCAATCTTTTCCCTTTTTGGAAATCTTTTATGTTTTAGGACTTTTTAGATTTTGTGTGATTCTTGAGTTCTCTGTTTTTTTTTTTTTTTTTTTTTTGTAATTTGTTTTAGTTTTCTTTATGTTGACTCTGTGTATCTTAGGTGATGACTTTTTTCTTATAAGGAGTGGATATTAGCTGTTAAAGATTTTAGTTTTATTGATTGCAAATAGACTTTTTTTTATTGTCCTTGTATGTACCCTTTATGAGTTAACTTGCATTGAAGTTAGTAATAACTATGGAGTTCTATAGTTCAACTTGCTTTTCAGATCAATTATTTATACATTTTCTTGTCTTTGTATGTATGTCTTGTATAGCTATAGTAAAAGGTTCTATGGAGTGTTTTTTTTTTTCTATAGTATTTTTTTGTATGTTATCAAGGTATGAAAAAAGATTCCTTTGTAACTGTTTGTTTTCATCTTTGACTTTTTGTGAACTTTGTTCTAATTGCATAAAGTGAACAATCAAGAAAAGGAAATTTTGCAGCCTATGCTTGTAAGACACATAGTTTAGATTGTTCTATTCTTTTTAACCCACCAACCCCATCTCTCAAATTGTATTAGTTGCTTACTGGTAAGCTGAGGATTCTTGATTAGTCACAAGAAACTGTTTTTACTTGACTGGTATTGCTTAAAGTTGAA
>JAJOOO010007677.1:0-14250 GCA_029582685.1 Solanum piurae
ATGGATTGATCATGGAGAAAGTGATGGATTGGATGGTATGTTTTATAATTCGATGCTTGTGGATGTATATAATATGGTTGCACCACATGGCCAAATTAGGGTTGAACAAGTTAGGGTTGAACATGATTGGGTTGAACATGATAGGGTTCATGAAATGATCAATGATGCTTTCGGGGTTCAAGGTGGGATGGAACCGGAACAATATTTTGATGAAGCTCCTAATGAAGAAGCAAGACGCTTCTATGATCAATTAGAAGAGTCTAGTCGTCCACTACGTGAATGGAGTCTGCATTATGCCTTGTCAGTTGCGGTTAGATTAATGAATATTAAATCATATTGGAATGTTCCTAATGCGACTATGGACTCAATGGTTGATCTTTTAGGCGTATCAAAATGATGTTGCAATTGTTCAACATGTTGAATTGGAAACCACACTACAACATCCTCAACACACATTAGAAGAAGTATTTGAAGATGAGATATTGAATGTTGAGGAAGAAATATCCGAGAATGAGGAAAATGAATCATTTGATGACGAAGAATGGGACGATAATGAAAATGAAACAACTGAGGAGGAAGAATGGGAGAATGATGGAATTGAAACAAGCGGGAGGAATAGTGTAGAATGAAAGCTAGCTAGTATATATATGTAAGTGTATTTTGCTAATTTTATTTAATTTATGATTTTTATATATATTATACATGTAAATTTTCATACAGATGTCATCAGGCAGTGACGGTGATAGACATCGCGAGCATCTTGGAGTTAGCCAGACTAAGCAGGTCAAGAAGAAGAAGTCTCGGAGACCGATAGATCCTGAGGATATTGCAGGATCTATTTCTTCTGCGCCAGAGCGCATCAGCCATGATACTCATTTATTTGTTGTTCCGTTTGGTACGGCGAATCCTCGGCAATATTATCCTAATTACCGTCGACCAGTCGGTGCTTCATCTACTTCATATGCATTGTCTTCACGACGCTATGAGGACCTACCTTTACAGGCTATTCGTCGAGCACGACCCTTATCGGCAGGAACTCCATCTCCCACAGGTACATCTCCTCAGTTATCTGCCATGAGGCTTGGAGATTCTACTAGCGAGCAGTCAGATGCTATGGCCGGTACGCCTCCATTGACTCAACATTTTATGCATCCTGATATATTACCCTTGTCTACAGTTACACCTAGTGCTACACCAGATGATATGATGCCTGCTCTAGCTCCTGGCCAGAAGGATAGACTTGGTAGAGTCATGATTGAGCCGAATGGATCATCGTAAGTTTGTTTTGTTATCTATTTGTTAGTTTATTTTATTTATTTCTTATACTTTAATATATTATTCATGAACTAACATATTTATTATGTGTTTTGCAGGTGGCATCCTGCAAAGGATGCCGCCCGGGATTAAAAGACTGTGTTAGAAGACTTTATACATGGGCTTATCACTCTTGGAGCGAGATTCCAAACAGTATACGTCAGGCGATGTTTAATAACTTTAAGGTATATATTTTTTAGTTAAATTTAATATACTTTACTTTTTTACTATTGATCTAATTAACGTTATTCAAATTTTTTTAGACTATGTGTACTTGGAAGTCGAGGTACAATTTGGTCATTGGGACCACATTTGTGAGGAAGACATCCGCCAGACTGTCTAGCTGGCTAAAGAAAGTTCGAGATAGTGGTGAACGTCCCGGTTGGATGTTGCCTCATATTTTTGATGAATTGGGTCAGTATTGGAGAACAGACAAGTTTAAGGCAATATCATATCAAGCCAAAAAGGCTAGAGGCAGTCTTAAAGTTGGTTTGTTGCACACCGAAGGTGCAAAGACGGTTGGAACAATTGCACGAGAGATGATAAGTTCTAATTCAAACTTTTAAATAAATAATTAGTTGATTCATATATATCGTTATAAATTTCAATTTTTATTTATAGGAAAAAGAATTGGGACGTACTCCCATTGAACCGGAGGTTTTCAAGAAGACTCATGTCAGGAAGAAAGAAAATGAGTCGGATCCGGATGTGTGGTTGGAGGAAAGGGCCGAACGAACTTTTGTAAGTTATTTAATATGAATAATATATTATACACTATTCAGCTCAATCAAACACACACAATCATAAACAATCTAAACAAAACATAAAACAACGAATTTAAAATAACATTAAAAAGTATCTAAATCACAAATTAAAGACTTATAAAGTCTTTCAAAATTCATTTTAAAATTACAAAAAGTTCATAAATGTCTAGAGATCTAAACTAGGGAGTGAGTTCTACATAATCATCCTCATCACTCTCGTCGTCGGTGTCATTGGGAGCCGAAGTAGTAGGTCGACGAGCGAGGTTCATCACTTGTTCTTTGATTTGCTAAACGGTCTCACTCATGCTTTCTTGTTCAGCTACTCTTCTCCCCTCTGACTCTGCCAGTGCCGTTGTAAGCTTAGTTATTTGAGCCGACATAACAGCAATCTGAACACCGTCAAGTGCCTCGGCTTGACGTGATGATTCAACTCTTTTTAAGCCTGACTGAAGTCGTCTTACATCGTTTCGAGAGCCTAGACCATAAAATCTACCTTTGTGTGTCCCCCTACCACTTTTACTTTCCAAATCTGGATGAAAAGTTCAGGTGTCAATTGGACCGAACTATCTAGATTCTCAAGCGACATACTGATGAAAGTCATTGTGCATATTAAATATAAAAATTGACATCAATATATTTACATATCATAAATATATTCACTATTAATATATATTGTTCATATTAAATAACTTACAAAAGTTCGTTCGGCCCTTTCCTCCTACCACACATCCGGATCCGACTCATTTTCTTTATTCCTGACATGAGTCTTTTTGAAAACCTCCGGTTCAATGGGAGTGCGTCCCAATTCTTTTTCCTATAAATAAAAATTGAAATTTATAACGATATATATGAATCAACTAATTATTTATTTAAAAGTTTGAATAAGAACTTACCATCTCTCATGCAATTGTTCCAACCATTTTTGCACTTCCGGTGTGCAACAAGCCACCTTTAAGACTGCCTCTAGCCTTTTTGACTTGATCTGATATTGCCTTAAACTTGTCTGTGTTCCAATACTAACCCAATTCATCAAAAACATGAGGCAACATCCAACCGGGATGTTCACCACTATCCCAAACTTTCCTTAGCCAGCTAGACAGTCTGGAGGATGCCTTCCTCTCAAATGTAGTCCCAATGACCAAATTGTACCTCGACTCCCAAGTACACATAGTCTGAAAAAAAATTAAATAACGTTAATTAGATCGAAAAGCGACGTTGTCCATCACTTTTTAGCGATGTTGTCCATCGCTTTTTAGCGACGCAGTTCGTTGCTTTTTGAAAAGTGTCGGGCTAAAAAGCGACGGAGGTGACTGCATCGCTTTTTCGTCGATTTTGACCAAAAAAGCAACGCAGTCCGTCGCTTTTGGCCGTCGTTTTTTGACCATTTTTTAGTAGTGTTTGACACTAAGGCCCTTGACTCATTCTTCTTTTCAAGCATGCATTTAGGAATAAATACGGGAGCTTCTGGACTTAATTTGCTATTCAAAGCAGGTGGTGAGACCTGTTTTTCTTGGACCAAATCATTGTCATTCTCTATTAACCTTACTTGCTTTCCAGTAATCTTCAATAAAGCATCAAAGTTATTCGAACATAATAGGTCTCTTGAGACATTACTAATATCTTGCCTCTTCTCACTGTCATGAAAATTATCAGTCGGACCCTTTTCACTACATGGAGAATTATTTTGGCTAGTCGGGGAAAGGGTCTGACTATTAGTTGATTTTTTGTGTGCAACCAGTGTCCAATTTTTAGTTGCATTCTCATTTTCAACTTGCAAAAAAATTTTCCCAGAAATTTCAGCATCTTCAACATCAGATGTATCCATTAGCTTTTGTCCTGAATCCATTAATTTTTGCCCTGAACCAACTCGCGACGCATCAATCACAACTCTTGGTGTCCCCCCTTTGCTTTCGGTAGTTGTTTGAACATCAATATTACTTGTATCAACATTCATTGAGTCTGCACGATTTTGCTCAGAAGTGGCAACAACCAATTGTCGATCTAAAGAAGTAGCTTTACTTTGATCGACATCAATAATATTTCTTTTTTTATTTAGTATTTCTCTCGCATCACCTTGATACTTTTCACTATCAATAGTACCGTTTAAAGCAACTTCAATGGTATTATCAATTTGTTTGTTATTTTGATTTCTTTTCGAGATCAAACGACAACTATTTTTATCATGACCTTGGTACTTATAATAATTGCAATACAAAGGTAGATTATCATATACAATCTCCTGAAAAACCTCGATCAACTTACCAGATTTTCCATCCACAAACTGCAACCTTATACGATTTGGAAGCTTTTCCATTAGATCAAGTATAACCTTGACCCTAGCCGTGCTAGGTCTTGACTTGATTTGAGTAGCTTTATCTATAATTATTGGTTTCCCAACTGCCGATGTTATAGACATCAGAAACTTCTTTGCAAACAAATCTGGAGATAAGTTCGGTAAAGAAATCCAAACCACAGCTAACATCGTTTCCTCCTTAGGATTATATCCAATGGACCATGGAAAAACCCTATATTGGTGCTCCTCTCCATTGTAGAGAAGATAATTAATTGGACGAGATAAAGCTAGTACATAATCTTCATATTGATCAAACCTCAACAAAATTTGTCTTGGAGCAAGTAAGCCAATTAAACAATTACCCTTGGTACCAAGATGTTTCGGTAAAATTTATCTTAATACCTTCAAATCTGGTGCACCACGGGATAATTTAAACACCACTGCTTGATGCAATCCCTCTTCGATCATAAAGTCTTGTCTTTCCTCCATTGAAAACGTGATAGTAGGTTCTCCATGAATTATTTCGATTGATTTTACGATTGTTTTTTAGTTAATTAGGGCAGATTGTTTAGAATTTAGAGTATTGGAATTGAAAAGGGTGGCGTATGTGGTGGTTTGGAGTGGTGGGGAGGGATGGACAACCTCGAAAGGAGGTCGTCCAGTGGTCGTAGCAGCCATGATAGCTGCACAGCTGCTGCCTATGTAGGAGCTACCAGAGAAACCCTAGGTCGGCAGTAAAGTTTTCTTATTGAGTATAATTAATTGGAAAATATTCATTTGTGTGGAGTTTAATAGAAACTAGCTTTCATTTTCATAGTTGACTTTTTTTTTGCAAATTTGATTTTAGTATCTTGAAATTGAAGCTTTTGATGAAAGATTGAATGAAGATACAATCACTTTTTTTTACGTGTTGTAAACTAAATTGTTAGAGGAATGTCTAATGGTATAAGATTGGAAATGGTTCAACCAAGACATTAAAGTTTTTCAAGAATAGCTAGATGCTTAAAAGGACATAGATTATATGTTATTTCATCATAGTTACATCTATTTCACTGCCAACGTCAATGATTGGGTCCGTGCTCAGTATGGGCTAAGATCTTATAGTATATGTATATATATGGAGAATTGTTGAAGATTTGGATAGGGTAAGTTAGAGTTAGTTCGTTATGTTAGGACCGGAAATAATCAGGTGTCATGCGGAAGCTAGCAAAGCGAACCTCGAAAGACTATGAGTAAGAAGACAAACGAGAAATATACTAAAAAGACACAAAGATTTAACGTGGTTCGATCAATCGACCTACATCCACAAAGAAGATGAGCAATCCATTATAAATATGAGAGTACAAAATATAGAGAGAAATAACTTCAACCAATTCACTCGGAATACAAGGAGGTTCACAAATTCTCCCCCTTAACCAAAACTCTCAAAACCCTAGGACTACATTGTGAATGTTGATTAAGTTTGAAGGAACAAACATATATTTATAGAGTCCTAAACCGTTTCCTACAAGAAAAGGACTAGTCAAAATATTAAAACCTTTTGCTAAAAGGAAAACCTATTTATGGTAAGAAATTAGGGTAAAGAAAACCCAATAAATCTCCCCTTGGCCTGAATTTCTGACAAAATAAATTTGTCCAGCTTCTTCACATATCTTTAGGATTTTGCATCTCTTCTCAATAATCTCCCTTGACTCCATCATTGAATCTGGCTATGATACAACTTGTTAGGATCGAAAATAAGTATGTGTCATGCGGAATCTAGCAAAGTGAATCTCGAAAGACCATGAGTAAGAAGACAAACAAGAATTATACCAAAAGACACAAAGACTTAACGTGGTTCGGTCAATCGACCTACATCCACAAAGGAGATGAGCAATCCACTATAAATATGAGAGTACAAAATATAGAAAGAAATAACCTCAACCAATTCACTCGGAATACAAAGAGGTTCACAAATTCTCTCCCTTAACCAAAACTCTCGAAACCCTAGGACTACATTGTGAATGTTGATTAAGTTAGAAGAAACAAACATATATTTATAGAGTCCTAAACATTTTCCTACAAGAAAAGGACTAGTCAAAATATTAAAACATTTTCCTAAAAGGAAAACCTATTTATGGTAAGAAATCAGGGCAAATAAAACCCTAACACGTTAGGTGTACAAAATGTTATAACCTTAAAAATTACTCGAAATATAGTGGAGAGTTTTGGAAAATCCTATTGGAAATAGATTGTAATTTTTGTTTAGAGTTTTTACACACAAAATTTCTTGTATTGACTTATTATTCACTTTCTTCCTTCATCCTTGGTGAAAATCACTCATCAATTTGGCAGTTCAACTTTAACACGTGGGTATTCCACTTTTGAGTTTTGGATTATACTCTATTCATTCATTTTTAGTTGCTATGTATTTTTTTAGAATTAATTTGACTAATTTTTAAAGCTAAATTAAATTACATTAATTTGATATTTTAATATAAAATTGTAAATATTCAAAAATTATACGAAAAGTACTATAAATGACAAAACAAAATTCATATCAATGTGATGAAAAACTACATTTTAAAATATTAATCAAAATTTATATTGTTTAATTCTAAAAAAAAATAAAAAATTATGACAACTAAAAAGAAACGGACGAAAGTATCCAGACAACTCAAGAAGAAGAGAAGTGAGTTACATTGATTCATCAATCTAAACCCGATCATGCATTGTCTAGTGTCCAACTAGGATACCTACTTTATTAATGCAAGAAATATAGAAATCCTTGGGTGGAATTTGCTATGACAGATGGAAAATTCTTTACTTGGGATAAAGATAAAAAGGGGCTGATCCCAAAGTTTATCTCCTCAAGAAAAGGATACGCAAAGAGGAGAGAGCATAAAGTGTGTATTGGGCATAAATTGTGTATAGAGAAAGGCATAATAAAAAGATAATATGGCCGCCAATCACTTTTTCCCTTTCATCTACTTACCAATGTTGTGTAGAAGTTAAAATTGAAAGAAAAAAAAAATACTAACATGCATTTATAATACCATTACAATAAAAACATGTTTTAGTGACCATGAATATTCACATTAGCAAATAGTGTTAAAAACTTTATCAGTATTAGTTAATTGTTATTAAATACAATGTCATTATAGACTTTAGAGACATTTACAAAAAGCGTTAATTGTTTCTAAAAAACATATTTAGCGAACAATTAAAATACTATTATCGTTAATTAATTACCGCTAAAAATTTATTTTTGATATAGAATAGTTTGATAAGATTTTATCAATTAATCTATATATAAGAAACTACAAAATAAAAAAATATTAAAACTATAGGGAAAAAAAATTCCCTCCTAAGCAAAACTCTCTTAGCGAGTATATTGTGGATGATTCTATGTTCTAAACCTTCTCCTCCTAAAAAGGATAGATATGAAAGTCTTTCTTCACCAAGAAAACATTTTTGAAACAAAATACATCATGAAAAAATTTAAATAATATAGAAAATTCAGGACAAATCTTAAAGCATAAGGAATATATAAATACTCGTAAAATGATCATGTAAAACACGGTCACAAAGCAATCGATATGAGTTGTGGTGCAGTAATGAGACTGCTTCACTCTTAACTAAAAGTTTTGGATTTGAGCATGCATGGGTATAAAGAAAATTTTGTTGAGTGGGCTCTGGACATCAAATGAAAAAAAAAAAAAAAGTAAAACATGAATCTGTAGTCACCATTTTCTGCAGTGTGTAGGAGGGAGGTAAATTACAAAGCTTTAAAGCAAACATCATATCTTTTCTATCTAAAAGGAAGCATATATTCATGTTCAACTTTCAGAAAGAGCCTCAAACAAGAATGAATAAGATTCTTGGAAGAGCTAAAAAGTCTATAAAAGCAAATACCACTTAGCATCACAAGTTTCTTCAATCACAATTTGGCCTAAAAATGAAACATTCCATGAAAACAAAATGCTTATTTTTGGTCCTTTGTGTTGCAATATTTTGTCTAGCAAATTCCCAAGATACTAACACAATGCCACCAGCAAGTTTACTCTGCATAAGTGAATGTAATACATGTCCTGTTATTTGTTCTACTCCACCACCTTCCCCTATCAAACTCAAGCCACCACCTTCACCATCAACATCAATACTACTACAAACACCACCACCACCACCACCACTCTTCGCTCCACTACGCCCCTCACCACCATCCTCCCATTCACCATCACCACCGTCCTCGTCGCAGAAAGAACCTAAATCTCCTCCACCATCTTACATGATATACACTGGTGCTCCTCCTCCTCCTCATACTTCTAATTGTCCTCCTAATATTATCAATATACCATCAACTCAGGTGCCACCAGTACAGAAGAATTACACTTATCCTTACTACTATTATTTTGCTTCAGAGGCAACTTCTATTACACTTTTTCATGGCTCCATTGTTTTGGGATTTTGGGTGGTTTTCCATTTAATTTGTTGGTGAAAATAGAAGCAGGGGATTCTTAAAAAATCAAAATGGTATATGTATATTTTGCATTCTAGGATATTTGGCTTAATTGATATTACAATTGTATTTAGTATACATTATATATATTTCAATTCATCTATTGAAATTGGGTATACAACATCAATAGAAGCAATCTTCATCTAAAGATTAGATTGTATCTCTACGGGATAAGGTAACCTAGACTATGACCAAAATCCCAGAGGGCAGAGACATACTTTCACTAAACTAAAGTCCTATTACCTTCTGATCCTTTTTTTTTTTTGTAATTTTGTACACCTTTTTTATTTACGTGGCATTCAAATATCTCTCATGCACCTCAAATGCGTGGTACAGACAACGGAGTGTGTCACGTAAGCCAAAAATTGTACAAAATTAAAAAAAAAAAAAAAGTTCAAAGGTAATAGAACCTAAATTTAATTAAAGTGTGTCTTTAAGATTTTAATCATAATCTAGAAATACTTATGTCTTATTCCTTTCTCTACCGTGAATTTCAAGATTGCCAAGATCAAATCAGGAAGCTTTTGGAAATGCAGCAAGTTGCCCACAAACATTTGGCTCTAACTTACCAAACCAGGGTGCATAGTGACTAAGCCAGAATTTTTACTAAGCGAATTTAAAATACGAAAAAATAAACATATAAAGAAGCTAAAGGGATCCAAATAAATTTTAACTAAATATAAATAATATAATTTCCACCAAAAGGGTTCGATAAGCCCCTTTGCTCTACTTGGCTCTTCCCCGGGGCGGATGCACGTTGCTATAAGGGTGTCATTACTCAAACAAAAAAAAATGCATATATTTGTAGATAATAATAAATAAAAAATGATGCAAAATAGGATAGTAAATATTTTAGATAAAACTAATATCAGTTATTTATCCGATGATGGTTATCCAAAAATGAAGGTATTATGAAGCATTGTGATTTGCGAACAAAGTAATATCTTAGGACCACTTGGATATGAGATATGAAATCATAATACAAAATTAAATAATGTAAAATTAAAGTTTTGTTTGGACATGCAATTTAAATTTCATAAGTTTTTTTCTTTATAATCGTGAAAGCTTCATAAGCTATGAAAACTATCAAAATTTCTCATTTCTTACTCAATCTTACCAAATGAACAAATCATAGTTCATAATCAAGATATCGAAATATCCTAAGGCTTGCATTGTCACGTATTTTCATGTTCTTTTGTGAAGACACGTTTGTGATTACAAATTTTTACATACACATAATTTTATAAAAATCCACTAAGCACTAGTCAACAATAGTAGACTAGTAGTCACTAATTATTCTTTAACATAGTCCTTTTACATGGTACAAACATTCTCTTTACATTGAGTATGAATCTTTTTTTATGCAAAATTTAAAATTATGGGTTTTTTTTATACAAAATATATACGTAGGTTGAATTTTACATTTAATAAAGTTGAAGTCATAATTTGGAATCCTAAATCATGTTTTTTTTTATGTGTGGAGAATTTGAAATTTGTAATCATAATCTCAAATTGCATATTCAAATGTTGATTTACAACAACAACAACAATAACATAACCAATGAAATCTCACAAGTAAGGTGTGATAGAGTGGAATGTAAGCATAACTTATCACTATCTCATGGAGGTAGGGTGACTGTTTCTTAAAAATTCCCAATTCAAGTGCGGCAATTTCACATATAAAGAAGAAGAAAAAGGAAAACTACAAAAACAATAAATCCTCCATCGAGATGTCTCCTCTTCTTCTTCTTTATTATGAATTTTATTTTTAGACTTAAACTCAGTTAAAAAGAACCTTTTTAAAAATATATATGTGTGTGTGAGAGAGAGAGAATGTGGGACGGAATGAGATAGGACAGCTTAGGTTGAAAACAATTTATGAAAAATTAATCTATCTAAGCAAACATAGCTACTCTATTAATAATACATAGCTATAGTTTTAAAATATAACCTAACATAGTTATACTTAGAATTTTCTTATATGAATTTTATTTTTAGAATCTAACTCTAGATTTAATTTTAAAAAATATGAATGTGGGACGGAGCAGGATAGGACAACTTAGGTTGAAAATAAAAAATTTAAGGAAAAAAACATAGCTACTATATTTATAATACATATCTATAATTTTAAAATATTATCTAATGTAACCGTACTTAGGATTTTTATATCTAATATATCATCTCTTGCTTTCCTCTTTTCCTCTTCCTCCATCTGTCCCGCTTCATAGGTGGTATAATTTTGCTATTTATTCTTCAAGATTGTATTTAATTTCCAAATGCAATTAGTTAATCGTGTATGAATTAAATCGATAGAGAAATCACTCACCGAGTTCCTTGTGTTTATTCCCAATCTGAAGACATCTCAGCTACTAAAATTGAAAAGGATAAAGAAATTGTGAATTTTCCTTTATTGAAACAAAGAACATGTAATTTTTGTTGTATATTTATTAATTCATATTAAAATAATTAAAATCCAAAATATTAGTTTATTTATTTTCCTATTGACAACACAATAAAGTAATTATATTAGGTATAGTAACATACAATTGTGTAGTGATGAAATTGATATTGTATGAATTAATATGTATCACTTTGAAATTATTATCTAAACTCCTCTGACAGAATATAATAAAGCCTATCAAAGATAAAGCTACTATTATTTCTTCATTAAAAATTGAGATCTTCTTCGAACTTGATGCACAAATAGATAGAATAGCAGCAAATAACATATTTCTAGCATGCATATTCGTGGAACTCAAACTCATTTAAAAATAACAACTAATACATGTTGGCTTAATTTCGCTATTGATATACAAAGATACAAATTTTAAAAGAAATTGATACAATTTGATACATATATCAATTTTTTCAGATTATATCTGATATGTGTATATATATGTCTATCTGTGTTTTACAATTTCAAATCTAAGTATTGAATTCATAATTCACATTTTCAATTTTATGTATCATACATGTCTATGATACATATGTATATCTGTGTTTTATACTCTTTTTATATCATTGTGTATCTGTTTCATAGAGTGCATATATCAATTTTTAGTATCATACATATATCAGATATACATGTACATGTGTGTGTTTTTGTTTGGTTGATAATTCATACATATGTGTATCTATATATCTATGTTACAGTTTCAAAGTTAATATTATATGTATCGGCGTGCATTATTGAGAAAAAGAGTCGAACAATATTTTAGAGATACATATAGGAGAGATGTACAAATACAAGTTGTATCAATATACATGCTATATTAGGTCTTATCTCAGATACAATATCTATATCTTGCATTTCTCATCTCTCTCTCAATCTCAAATTAAACTCATTCACTTCTCTCAAACTATTGCTATGAATTGTAATTAGGTAAACTATAATTTGATATTCATAATTATGATACAAACTATAACTATCTATGAAAATTTCTCAAATAATTTTTGTTATGTGAAACAGGGCATGCGAAGTCTTAGCAAGTTTATGCGGATTTGATCCGCCTGCACGTTTGCTATCCTTGTTTGTGTTGATGTTTTATACTATTGGGCCCTAATTAAAAGTTCTATGTTTTGAGCAACTCTCAGGGTGTGTTTGGTACGAAGGAAAATATTTCCTTGAAAAATATATAGTTAAATTTTTTTTTTTTTTTTTTTTTTTTTTTAGTGTTTGATAAGTAAAAAAAAAAGATATTATTCCATTTTTTTTTCATAGAATGCAATGGGATATGAGTGAAGGTTCGGGGGTGGCATGGGGTGGGATGGTCAAGAGTGGTGGTGGGGGGGGGGATAGATGAAGAACAGACAATAAACTATTCCACCAACTTGTTTTCTGTACTTCTAAAAGGGAAGACAATTTCCTGAGAAAAAGTAAAAAATAGTCCCTTATCTTTGAGTTAAGATATAAAGTTATTCTTGAGTTTTACATGAAGCATTAGTAGTCCCTCATATTAGTATTGGTTATTTTTTTTAATCTTCCTCCAAACTTTTCCCTATTTTTTAACGTTGATTTTGTGCATAATTTTATGTATGAGATGTTCAATCGTCTTTTATATATTTAGTAGAAATAATAACTTCATGTGAGAGAAGGCGCGAAGAAGAACATCATGTTCTATTCAATAGAAATATTATTGCAGCTAAACTAATAAGAACTTGACATATGACGTTGTAAAAAAATAAAAAATTATACTATTACACATGAAATCGACGCGGTGAACTTACAATAATATTTATACTAAATAAAACAAGATGCTTTTAAATACGATACATTATGAAAAATAAGCAAAAACCATCCAAACAAAGTGAGACAATTAAAACGAGTCCGAAACCAAAAAGGCAACAAATTTTTTTGAAAATTTCAAAAGGGCAACTAAATTATTTTTCAAACCAAAAGGGTAACAAATTTTAACAGCGTTTAATCAGGGTTTCCGCCACAAGGCACAGAAACTCATGAGCCTTACAAGGCGCAACAACTTTTAGCCTTGTAAGGCTCAGCCGCCTTGAGCCTTACAAGGCGCAAGGCTGTCTGCGCTTTGCAGTCAATTTTTTTTTTAAGAAAAAAATAATTTTGATTTTATTTTCTTGAGCTGTTATTAATATATATAACAATAAGTTTTATTCTTATTTTAAAACCATCATTGAATTCAAAACTAATATTTGAGTCTGGAAATTGGACGTAAGTCATGTTTTGGGTAAGAGAGATACATTTGAATTCAAAACTAATATTTGAGCCATTCCTTGTAGTTTTTATTATTGTGTTCAATATAGATCTGGCATTAAATATAATTTTTGTCATTAAAAGTAAATAATTAGTGACAAATTTCATGTTACAGCTAATAATACTGTATCTATATATCATATTTATTGTATTGTGTCATGTCCTCGTGATGTGTGTTTCTTGATATCCTTTAGTTTGTTGGCTACTTAAACACGAGTTTGCATGGAATGACTCTAACTATTTGTAGTGATCGATGTGTAAAGAAAGATGTTATACGCAAGCATCGTCCATATATTAGTATAAATATTATAGTTTTTTTAATATAATAAAATAATCGTGTATCTATTTATTTTTTATAATAGGGAAAAGGGTCAAAAATGCCCTTAAACTATGTGAAAGGAACAAAAATGCCCTTCGTTTATAGTTTGGCTCAAAAATGCCCTTCGTTTATAGTTTGGCTCAAAAATGCCCTTGTCGTCAATACTTTGGTTCAAAAATGCCCTTGCAGTCAATACTTTGGTCCAGAAATGCCCCTATAGTTACTAAATGGGTCAAAAATATCCTTTTCCGAATAAGTATATTATTTTTTCTTTTTAAACACATTTTATTCTTAATTAAATTATTATATAAGAACCATGTTCTTGTTTTCTTTCTTTTA
>JAJOOO010007678.1:0-12407 GCA_029582685.1 Solanum piurae
TTTTTTTTTATGGACGGTAAAATCTTTATGATTTTAATATAATATAAATTATTTATTAATTATTAAGAAAATTTATTTTTGATTGCTAAATTTGTAAATTAAATTTTAACTTAGAGTGTTCCTACTTTTAGCTAGTGTCTATCATAGATTTTCAAATATTTTTGGCAAGTTAATTTCGGGTGAAGTTTCATCATGAAAGAGCTATAATTTCTGGAAAAATATTTGACTTTTTAAAGAAATATGATTTATATTTATAAGTTCTAAAAACTATTAAAAAATATTCATAAGTTTGTATTATCATTTTATAATGAACATGTCTCGTGAAAAGTTTTAACAACGAGCACAATTAATATGAATCTGAGAAAAAAAAATACTAATATATGAATCTGAGAAAGAGGAAGAAAACTAAAGCACAATACCATTGATTAGTATACGAAAAACTACTATTACTACTTGTAATTGAAAATGACTTCGCAGAGAAAACTCGGATAAAAACTATATAAAAATATAACTACATAAATTTTGTACAATGAATTAGGACTAAAATTCAATCGCAAACTATAAATGGTGGGTGTTTTAATAAAATATAAAAAATTGAGTTAACTTAAAGTTTTTAATAGTTTTCAAATAATGGAATTTGACTCAAATACTACTTTTTTCAAGTATTTGAGAAATTTGGGTATTTTGTCAAATAATTACAATTTGTTCTGCTTTTCACGTTCTCATGTATTACTGTTAAGGAACTTCAAATTTAAAGGTCATGAATCAATAATTTACTTATTTGTTAAAGGATATTATGAACATTCAATTTTAAGGGTAATTCTCATGGATGTTTGATGGTGGAAGCTGAAAAAGAGCAACAATTAAAGCTTAGAGATCATGTATTTTTGTACTCTAACTTCAAACTTGGGAAGGAAAATGTGAATGGGTAACAATGATACATCCCATAGATAACAAATTAACTTCATTTCTATGTTATTTGATAGTCTTATTTTGGATATTGATGTTATAAACAACATCAATATTTATTTTGTATTTAATTTTATTTCCACGTCAGCTTTGATGGTGGTATTAAATTCAAGTTTGAGTAGCATAGGTGTGTAATATGTCGTCCCAATAATTTAAGCATTTTAACTGACTTTTCGCGGCAACTTCAAGGTGAATTTATGTCATTTCCCTAAACCACAAATCACAGTTGATAGTACCTTTGAACCAACACACTGAAACTAATTCGAAAATCAAATCTACAATTATAATTTGTTCATATATTTTAATTGAATTTCTTACACAAAAAAAATATGAATAACGAGACTTCTAAGTAATAATAATATTTCAAGATACGTGAACAATCATTTTTTTTTCCATAAGATTTTATTTTTAAAATGCAATTAACTAAGTTTTGGTAGGTTTTCTCAACATAAACAACATATCAATTTTTTTTTAACCAAAAGGGCAAAATCGCTCCCTCAGGAGCGATATCCTTCGGAGAAAATTAACTCCGTCTACTTCGTTACGTTAAAATATATCAAAATCGCTGCCACAACAGCAATTTTGTCAAAAGAAAAAACTTTTTTTTCATAAAATCGCTGTAGCAGCAAATTTGTCCAAAAAAATAATAATAAAAAAGAAATCGCTGCATCGGCAGCGATTTTGTCGATTTAAAAAAAAAAGAAAAGTAAATCACTGTTCGAGCAGCATTTTTTCTTTTTTTTTACATAAAAAATTTAAAGTCGCTGCAATTGCAGCGATTTTGTTTAAAATTCTTGAAATTTTATATTTTTTTTTAAATAGCTGCTGAGCAGCGTTTTATTCCAAAACTTTTTTCCAATATTTTTCAAAGCGTTTTGTCTTTTAACTTTTTTTTTAAAAGAAGTTTTGGAAAAAAATTAAAAAATAAAAGAGAATCGCTGCCATTGCAGCGATATTAATTTTATCTGCTGAAGCAGCCATTTAAAAAGAATTTTTTTTTGACAAAATCGAGGCCGGTGCAGCGATTTTATAAAAAAAAGACAAACTTGACAAATTCGCTGCTAAGGCAGTGATTTTAAGAGAAAAACAATAAAAAAAATTTGATAAAATCGCTGCCGGTGTTTCTTTTAACGGAGTTGACGGAGTTAATTTTCTCCGAAAGATATCGCTCCCTCAAGAGCGATTTTACCCTTTTGGTTAAAAAAATAATTAATGTGCCATTTTGGAATTTTTGACTATTTTTTTTGCCCTTTTGGCTCCGAACTCGTATTAAATTTAAGTTTGAGTAGCATAAGTGTGTAATAAGGTCGTCCCAATAGTTTAAGCATTTTAACTGACTTTTCGCGACAACTTCAAGGTGAATTTATGCCTTTTCCCTAAACCATAAATCACAATTGATAGTACCTTTGAACCAACACACTTAAACTAATTCGAAAATCAAATCTACAATTATAATTTGTTCATATATTTTAATTGAATTTCTTACACATCAAAAAAAATAAAATATGAATAACGTGACTTCTAGGTAATAATAATATTTCAAGATACGTGAACAATCTTTTTTTTTCATAATATTTTATTTTTAAAATGCAATTAACTAAGTTTTGGTAGGTTTTCTCATTAAATGGTATAGAAAATTTAGACAAGTCCAATTGTATAAAAGGTGTTAATTTATAATTAGTTTCTGTAGAAATATAGGACAGAATGTATGGAATTTTTTTCTCTATTTTCTTATGATCAATGTACAGATTTCTGCCACTATTTATACCTGTAATTGCTGAAAAAGAAATGTAAAACATAATTAATGTATTTACTCTAATTCTGGATGATTTTATTCTTTACCATATATACAATTAGTATAACTTACATAAATCTCATAGTGTAAGACCTAAATTACATCCTATCCCTACTCTTTTCTATTTTACAAAAATCCCTTAAAATATCAGCCATCCGGATACATAAGTTTCACCCGGATACATTAATTGTGATACATTATAAAACTTGTCTGTTGCGCTTAATATGGAATATAAACATAAAATTGATTTTCTTTCCATAAATCACGCAAATCTGATTGATATCAATTCATTCCAATCTGTAACAGCTTCACAAAATTCAAAATTTAGATTTTCATCTTCTCCATCAATTCGAAATCGTAAAATTTTCACGAGAGGAATTGCCCTTCTTTGTGTTGTTGCATCGATGGAAGGATTGTTGATTTTCAACTGTATAGAGGGGTACTCTTATCTGTTACTCGCTTTTAACACATTTCTTTGCCCTTTCTTCTCTCAAGAATTCCAAAAATGACGTGCACTTTGTTCTCTAAAAAAAGAAGAAGCAAAAAGCAACTTTAATATGGAAGAGAAAGAAAGATAATGGGTCTGTGAGGTGTTCACTGAAGATTGAAGTAATTGATGATGCAACAATAATTGATATTTCTCAAGTTGAAAAAAGTTGCTCAATTGATAAAAATATCAAGGATTTTGATGGAAAATCAGGAAGAAATAGGAAGAAAAAGAATGTAAACCAAGTGGTTGCGATAAAAGCAAAATTTAGGAATATGATGACTACTGGATAATCAAGAACTCATGGGGTACATCGTGGGGAGTGGAGGGGTATCGATATATAAGAAGATACAGTGATTTGCCATATGGTGTTTGTGCCATTAATTCATTGATTTTTTATCTGACGAAAGAATTATCTTTTGTATTATCTCATTATCCATCTCCGACCGTTCAATCACCTCCTCCACCCTTCCCTCTACCCTCTCCACCATTGGTATATAGTTTTTTTTTTAATGTATCATTGTTATAGTTTTGTTTTGTCGTTTTGATGTGAATATGAAAGTCATGATACATTAGTTGTGAACGACCCGCATGTATTGTAATTTTGTATCTAGATATTATGATGTGGTCATTATTTTGTATTCGGATGTGATTTGTATAAAAATGTATCATCATAATATATTGTATATGATACATGTAATAAATGGATTAACAATTGAGACATATCAGATACGTTTTGAATATTGAGTGTGTGTATCACATATTTGTATAATGTATCAGGTTATTATTGTGTGTATTGTACATATAAATAGTATAACAGTTAAGATATGTAAATTACTTGTTTTGATCAAGACCAATGTGGATGATACATTAATATATATTAATATCAATCTTGGATTTTTGTGAATGATTGTATCATTGCTACTTTTAAGTTTTAATGTACCTTGTTATAAGATGGTTACAAAACTGTGTCGATATGTGTTAGTTTGTTGTTAGATAGGTGTTGCTTTGAAAATTGAAAAAAATGTATCACTGCATTTTTTAATGTTTGCAGATTGTTCCATGTCGTCTGAGTTTTTATGTATCAAGATTATTATTGGGTAATATGTACATATACATTGCATTCTAAGTTGGATAAAAATGAACAAATATTAAAGAGTGCAGATACATAACACACAACATATTTGTTTGTCTATATAGCCTTTTAAATTTGAATAAGATTGATGATACACTGAAAAACTTGATACATGCAACTGATACATTAGGTAGTGTTTATGTATCAAGTACATTTATATCGAAAATTCAACAACATTAAGATTATGTATCAACACCTTAAATATGAATATGATACATTGCATAAAACAAGGATGAACGGAGAATCAGATACAATGGAGAATAATATGTATCACAAAAAGGGTAAAAACAATTATTTTTTTTGAAAAAAACGACAATAGAAAATATGAAAGTACCTAATTCAGTGGTTTAAATTTGATTGACTAGAGAGAGAATCATTTTGAAATTCAAATTGAGATGAAAATTGTAACTTATAAAATTGTGGAGTGAAATTAGGAGAGATTAAAGAAGTGAAAAAGGAAGGAAAAACATGGGTTAAGGCTAAAATACTTATGTATCCGGATGACTTGAGAATTGGGTGAAAATAAGGGATTTTGGAAATATTTCAAAATGGTAGGGAGTCATGAAAATTATGAAAAATAAAGGTGTGTACATATGTAATTAATCCATATAATTATTCTTTTTACTTTTTATAGTTGTGTAAAACTCGTGAGTTGTCAATTCCAATATCAAATCAATTCAAATCAAATGAGGCCAATAAATAGCTAGCCCAACTTGTGTGTAAGGAGTCCATTCTCCTCTTTCTTATCTTGGTTTACAAGAGTGGTGAATGTAGCCTCTTATTAGCTCCAAGAGTTTCACTTAAATTTTAAAGGAGAGGAAAAGAGATGGAAAGCAAAGAAATGGGCAGAGTATGTGTAACAGGAGGAACAGGATTTGTTGGATCATGGCTCATTATGAGGCTTCTTCAACATGGTTATTCTGTCAACACGACGATTCGATCTCATGCAGGTTAATTAATATATTAACTTCAATTTTCAAATATCATATAGTTTATCAATAGCTAAATTTAGTCAAAACTGAAAATACTCTATTTTTCAGATAGGAAGAGAGATATTAAGTACCTGACAAAACTAGAAGGTGCATCAGAGAGACTTCAAATTTTCAATGCTGATATGAACAAACCACAAAGTTTTACTGCAGCAATTGAAGGATGTGTGGGAGTTTTCCATGTAGCTCAGCCAATGGATATGGATGAAGAAGAAGAAGAAGAAGAAGAAGTGAACGAAACGAAGGTAAAAAGTGTCATTACAGCAACATTGGCGATTTTACAAGCGTGTGTTGATTCAAAGACAGTTAAGCGAGTCGTATATACTTCTAGTGCTACTGCTGTTATATTTAATGATAAAGGCTTAGACATAGTAGATGAAAGCTCTTGGAGTGATGTTGATTTTATCAAATTTGCAAAGCCACTTATGCCATGCTATTCAACCTGCAAGACATTGACAGAGAAAGCAGCAATTGAATTTGCAGAAAAAAATCGACTGGACTTAGTTTCTGTAGCTGCT
Source organism: Solanum piurae (assembly GCA_029582685.1). Lineage (NCBI taxonomy): Eukaryota > Viridiplantae > Streptophyta > Magnoliopsida > Solanales > Solanaceae > Solanum > Solanum piurae. Next base: position 5,894 of record JAJOOO010007678.1, read on the forward strand.
TCTTGGATACATGGACCCTTCATAACTCCTTATTGTCCATTCACTGTTCAAGTTTTTCTGGACATGATATTTGGTAAGTAATTCCTCTGTACTGCTGATAGTATGAGTGTATTTTAACATGATATAGCAAACTTTACATCTAGGATTATCAACACTTCTTATATAATTCTACCAAAAAAATATAAATTAGCTACCAACTTTGTCCCAAATCTGCCATTAAATAGTTTGTAGCTAACACATTTTTTTAATAATTAGTTGAACAATTTGATACATAGTTAATCATTTGTAACATATATATATAATATATTGTGATTTTCTTATATTTTCACAGGAAATCGCGAAGGTTTGCTAGAACAACAAAAGTACATACCTTTTGTACATGTAGATGATGTGGTGAATGCACATATCTTTCTTTTTGAGCATCCAAATGCAAATGGAAGATATATTTGTTCTTCTGGAGAAACAACAATATATCAACTCTCCAAATTTCTTTCAGCCAGATATCCTCAATATCAAATACCAGTTATAGAAGGGTACGTAAGTAAAAAATGTCTTTCTTTTTGGTTCTTGAAATCGATCATTAAGGATCAACAATATGATATAATACAAAAATTAATGATAATCTCTTTTGTAGTTCAATGGAAGGCCTAAAATATCCCAGACTTTCAGTAAAGAAGCTCTTGGACACTGGATTTAAGTTTAAGTACTATGGACAATTAGAGGAAATGTATGATGGAGCAATTGAATGTTGCAAAATAAGGGGTCTGCTCTAGTCTTTTAATTAGACCTCTAATAATTACTAATTTGGATGAATTATAGGTCTATGTTTTCATATATCCCTAATAATAATGTTTAAAAAATTTGTATTTTGTTATGTACATTTGTTTACTATATACTTAGTTCATTTGAATAAAAGGAAAGGGGGGAATTGTACTTCACTCCTCAAAATTTGAATAGCACCTTCCCCTTCAGAAACATTTAAATCTATAATTCTACTACCACTTTCTCCTCAGGAGAGATAACGGAAGGGGACACAATAATTAATGGTTATTCCACTGAAAATCACAAATTTACATGGCATGAAAACATAAGAGAAGGAAGGTAAAACAAGGAAAATGTGAATACGTAACCATGACGCATTCCATAGATAGCAAACCTCATTGCCCTTTGATAGGCTTATTTTCGATATTGATGTTGTTTAACGTTCAAGCAGAAATGGAGCTATACTAATATACATTATACATATTACTGTAAACTTTTTCTGTTTGCCCTATCTATAAAAGACACGAACATGCAATCCCCCATCAATGAGAAGATTAATCATTGTGCTGTAGTTGATAGCCTTCTTATCATCACTCAACATGAAAACAAAGTAAGGTAACAACACAGCAGAGAATATCTTCATCTGCCTATAAACAAACTCCTCCCCCAAGCAGATCCTCGGCCCTGCCTGTTTTATCAACAAAAGAATGTGCTTACCTAGCTAGTAATGTGCCAGTATATAGGCACTAGGCAAAGAAACCATCGCGATCAAGCCATCTCTCTGATTTATATTCTTCTGCATCATCACCCCATATAAATTTCATTCTTCCCATTGCATAGGGTACGTAACACACCATGTCCCCTTTGTTCACACTGAATCCATCGGGTAAGGTGTCATCTGAAAAGCATATTTTTGGATCCTGCAGCAAGAGGAAAAACAAAAATATAAATTTAAAACATACATCTACTTTGCAACAGATGTATGATAAAAGAAGTTCTTTCATACCAATGGAACTGCAGGATAAAGCCTAAGAGTCTCTGTCAATGCTGCATGAAGATATTGCATCTTTTCAAGTGCTTCTTCACTCACATTAGCAGAAAAATCCATTATGTCTGTTGCATCTTTGTTCTCAGTTGTTGCTTCTTTAATCTCTTGTACTACTTTCTCCTGTACATGAGGGTACTTGCAAAGCACATAAATGAACCAAGAAAGGGTGGTTGCTTCTGTATCTTTGCCAGCTATTAAGAAGCTCAATATTATATCACGCAAATACTTTGGATCTGTATCAGTTATTTGCAGAAACCTTGACAAAATGTCTTCTTTCTTCCACTGCATCTGGCAAAAGATCATAATATCTAAGCATCTATCCTCATTAATAAAATTAGTAGCTATAAGACGATTAACCTACAGATAGAACAACATGAGTTTCTGGTTTAGTCATCTGCTCAGTTCTTATGTTGATCAGCTTATAAACAAATGCATCAACAGTTCTTATATTGTCCCTTAACTTGGCTTCTACTCCGATATTGAGAGCTCTTTTAATCTTCCAGAAGATATCAGTATATCTCCAAGTTGTCATTGCATTAGCATTGTCAAATGCATCGCTAAATCTTTTGCCTTCTTCATTTGAACCGCACATGTTGTCTAGTTCAGCTCCGAATGCAACTCTGAATATAGAATCTAGAGATGTTTGAATGAATAGATCCTTTTCACTTAATTCATCTTCAAGATTTGGTCCACAAGAATATAGGTTTGGTTTTCTTAGAAAAATGTTACTGTTAGCCATTTGATTTTTGAGAAACAGAAAATGCAATAATCCTTTGGCCAATTTTCTAATGTTAGGTAGCTTCTAAGCCCTCAAGATGTCAAGTATCCAATGTTTCTAAGTCATTTGTGCAACATGTTTTATAGGGTATCATCTTTTTTATAGCCAGTTTGGCAAGAAAAAAACAGCAAAAGCCGATCCAATTTACTGTAATCGATTAGTTAACATGTCGGTTAAATGTATTCTGAAATACCGAATAAATCATTGGTTTATCAAATTATCAATTGAGCCAATATAAATTAGAAGTGTTCTATAGGATATCATCTGTTTCCAATTCCTTTCCAAGAATTGTATTAATCAAAAGCCATAATAACATTTGACTCTGTTATGAGTATACTAGTTCATGATCTCTTGGTCTATTGCGTACTCCAGTATCGTGTCTCAGTTGAAGCACATTGTTGATTGGGATATTTTTCTCTATCTCTATTGAAGAAACTTTCTCCTCAGTTAAAGAATATTTTTTCATTGGAATGTGAGTCATGTCGATTTGCAAAACACCATGGCATGTCGTCACATCCAAGAGTTAATAAGTGAGTTGAATTAGCTTTTGAGCTAGTTCATTTTGATGTTTCGAGACCATGTCCACCGGACCAACATATCATACAACAGTGTCACATGCCTCGTAAGAATCCCCTGGTGCAATATAGATACTGTCTATTCTATGCCGCACAAATTTAATGATATGGTCAGCTTAAACTTTTAGATGACACACTTCAACAAAGTTTCTGTTTTTATCAGATAATTATATATTTTGTATACTGATATAGTTTTAATAGTATATTCAAACGCTTTAACCTTGGACAACAAACTTCATCAAACTGGAGGCAATAATGACTAACCAGTAAAAGATGAAATTAGCATAGATTAGGCCCGTGCTCAGCAATGGCGCACCACCACTAGTATGTATATAGACGTGTGATAGTTGCAAGATTACGTTATATAGGGTCGCCATCAATGTATATCTAGTTAAATGTACATTATTTTTTACGTGTGTATTGCATTAATTATTAATAAATATATATAAAAAGAATAAATTATTAAAAATGTAATGGAAGTTTCTGTATTAGATTTATTAAATAGTTTCTCTTTATGAAATAATCTTAATATTAAAAACACATTGATACTTGCCATTTTTTGTAATTTGACTCTCAAAAGCACTTTTTAAAGAAAATTATTCAAACACAAATTGCTAATCAAAAACACTTTTCAAATGAATTTGCAAAACACAATTTGCTTTTTCTGAAAAGCTATTTTAAAAAAAAACTTCTAAAGATATGCCGTAGCAGTAATATCAAGCAAACTCTTATTCTCTTCATTTTCCCTGTTCCTACTTGGATGGAAGACACATGTTATAATCAAGAATTTAATGTTTGAGATTTAATTACCTAAATCAAGGTCCTAACCATGATTAAATTACCAATAATTTCTTCATTTACTTTAATTTTTTTGTCAAACCCACAATTCTAGCTAAAAATTATCTTATTCATAAATATATCTAAAACATCTCTCTTTTCCTATTTGGGACCTTGATTTAGGTAAGAAAATTAATTTTAAAAAAAGTTCTTCTATTCAAATTTACAAGTCATGTCCACTGAATGAATAAGTTTATTTTTTTCCATATACAACACAACAAGAAAAAATGCCTATAGCAAGGAGAAATTCAATCGTTAAAGTTCGTATCCGATCATTACAAGTCAATAGCTAGCAGAAAAAAATTGATCGTCCCCGATCATTTAAAGTCCCGACGTTAAAAGTTAATAACTAAATATAAAATATTCAATTGTTAAAATTCATTAGCAACAACATATATCCCGATTGTCAAGACGAAAAATTTCCTTTCATTAATTTACTTCCGGTTGTTAAAAATCATTCATGAAAAAATTGTATAGTGTTGTAAGTACCACATCGCTCCTGTCGCTAATGTGGAATTTTAATACATATTATGAAAGTTTATACTATCAAATAGTAATAATTATTCATATGTTTTCACATCCACATCCAGAAGTATATGAAATAATCAAAAAACAAATATTCATCTAACATTTCATTGTAAATATAAAGAACTAATGCATCACATTACTATAAAATACATTACACACATCATAATTGTAACATTTATCAACTTAAAAGATCAAAAAAATCTAATATTGCAGCATATCTACGTAAAAATGTTAACCGCCGCTAACAAAACAAAAAAATAAAATTGTACTTAAATTTTCTTTACATTTTTTTCGAGAATAGGTTCTTCAACCTTCAAATTCTTGACCTATTTAGAAGAATAAATTTATTTCAATTTAGTAACAAAGACTAAACTTAAGTTTTTCCAAAAGTGGCTTTCTTCTTTTAATATACAACAAAGGAAGACTTAATTACTACTGAGATCATCCTACGACAAATAAAAGATTTTCAGCAATAATATATTTAGTGATATAATAGATATGAATATTTATAATTAACACTCTATATTAATGTCGCTAATTAAAGGTTTTAGTGATTCTAAATGGAATAATATTATCTCTATTGCCACTAAATATTTTTACAACAATAAATATCACCGCAAAAAATAAAAATCTATTGCGATTAAATATCTCTTTTACTATAGTGTCAGACAGCTTTTCACATGGAAATTCGTTAACCTGCGTCAGAGAACCAACATCCTCTACTTTGATTATATAATGAAGTCAACATCTTTGTAAAGCAAAGCACAAATATTATTTTTCTTTATTATGATTATATATAACATATCAAAATAAAACAAAAGTTTCTTAAAAGTATTTTTACAAGATTTCTCATGAATCGATTTGGATTACATATTAACCCAATTTTTAATGAATTAAAATGAATTGAACTAATAAATAAACGGATCTATAACCCGCTCAAACATAAAAGAATTGGATCGATTGGATTGATTTTACCGCCCCAAATTACAGACTACTTCAAACAATCTTGTAAAAACGTAGATGGGAACCATAAAAAAGAAGAAAAATATTCAAATTTATCTTTAAAAAATTAGGTGACATAGAGCAAGATCATTTATCCTCGGAATCGTAGTCTATTTGTGCTGCTAGTTTTTGAGGTTTGGCGAATTTAGGCATAGTGAATCTTTAGACTATTTTTTTAAAAAAAAAAAAAAAATATATACATATTTTATAATCATAATACACAAATTAATTAGTGTATCTAGTCTTAATGGATTAATTGGAAAATGATTTAGGAAAGAATAGTTAATGTTACGTTATAGGAGAAATAAGATTTTATTTTTATGTCTTTTACTTGACTGCAAAGGTGATTTATTATTTATTGTAATGGACAATTATAAGTGAACCAAGAGTGTATTTAAATGAGTAAACTAAAAAATAAAAAAGGACAAGTTATTCTAATTTCTAAGGGTGTTAAATGGGAATTGAAATTAGAGATATTAAAATGAATTAAATAGAAATAAGGTTGGGCTATAATCTACCCACATTTATTTTGGTTTCAAATGGGCTAAAAATTGGGTTGAGTTATGACGCACATATATAGTCTCAATAATTTCAACATAAAATGGCCCTCTAACTTTTTTTCTTCTTCTATATATAATTCAAACAGTTGAATAGTCTTCTCACTCATTTTCCTTCAGCTCGTCAGTTTCAAACCAGAGACCATGGCTCAAACCTCTTGTAACAATGGCGAAACTGATGAGGTGCAATCCTATTCTGCTCCCATCAACTCAAGTTATAGTCTTCGATCCACTTGTTATTTTAATCAATTAATTTTTATGTATATGCTTCTTTTTTCTCCTCTCCAAATTGCAACCTTTGTAGTAGGAAGTAAATTATATTTAGTTTAGGTGATCTGTTTTTCTTCTTGGATATCTTTAATGCAACCTTTTTCCATAATTTATATATTTGGTTTTCCAGGTTTTGGTGGAGGAGCGCGGAAGTGTT
>JAJOOO010007679.1:0-20353 GCA_029582685.1 Solanum piurae
CAGGATGAGGGTTCACTTGGGGGCCAACAATGGTTCTCCAGTGCCGGCCACGTCCAGGGTGTAGGCTCAGGTCATGACACACTTGGTATTAGAGCACAAAATTCAAGTGTCCTAGGGTGTCTACGAAACCTTGCTAGTAGGGTCTTGTTTATGGTTTTGAGGGCCCCAATTATGTAAACGAGAGACTATAGACATTTAAGAAAAGTTTCTGTTATTTCATACTCTAAATTGTGCAATAGAACTATGTCATACAAAACTTATGCATACTCCTGCATTTCTCAGATCCATTTGACTACCCCTCATACTAAAGGTTAGAGTAAAAAGTTATTACAATTTTAGTAACCTGATACAGTACAGTGACGAATTAGCTGATGGAAAAACATTAAAAAAGGTCATTTTTATCTATTTACCTCTAAGAAAACCCTAAATAATTTTGTTCACTAATTAAAGACCCAAAACAATCAGATTTTCATCTCTTAATCCATCATTCTCTTTACTTTCAAACCCTAAGGCAATACCCTAAGAGAAACAAAAGTAGAAGACTCCATTCAATATTCTTTCAATCTTTTTCAAGAATCTTCTTCAAGGTAAGTTTTTCTCCAAGAATTTCCCTCTTTCCAACTAAAATTCATCCCTACAATTATGAATCACTAATGAGAATCCTAATTACTTTCCATAGAGATTTCAAGAAACTAACTCTAGAATCTCAAGAAAGGTTTCTTGATTGTTCTCCTTCAAGCTAGGGTTTCAAGGCTTCTAACCAAGTTCATTTTCAAGATTCTTCAAGAACCTTGTTCTTCCAGGTTTGTAAAACTATCATAGTGTTCGACTAGTTCGTCCTCACGCCCTACATCAACTTTTAAATCAATAAAAGAGATATCTAGGATTCTACCCTTGGATTTGAGTATTTTTGAGATAAGTTGATTTGAGTTCTTGAGTTCCTATTTCATTTTGAAATTATATTGCTGATTATTGAATTGCTATATTTTGTGCATTAAATTTTTTGAGTTGAGTCGTTCATGTCTATATTTCAGCATGAACCCAATGAATGGAGTAATTTTGAGAGGAGAAATATAATTGAGTTATGAGTTTTGAGTTCTTCAGTCCTTGAGTTCTTAAGTCTTGAGTTCTGAGTACTGAGTTTCCTATTTGCTATTAAGATCCCTAAGTTGAGTCGTTCATGTCCATAATTCCACATGAACCCTATGATTTGAGTTATAAATTTTGAGAAGCTTTTTAAAGCCAACACTTGAGTTCTCAAACTGAGTTTTGAAAAAGTAAAGATGTGTTTTGAGAAAAGAGTTTCTAAAACATGATTAGTATGACAATCGAGTATGCTATGAATGTATGAGCAGTATGGTATCTAGATATACCATCAATGTTTATGCAGTATGACTTCCCTAGTCCTCAATGATCATACTAAAATATGATTTTGAGAAATAATTTTCAAGTATAAATTGCGTAACAGTACAAGGGGACTATATTCCCAGAGGCATCAATTTGTACATTGATAAAAGATAAACTGAGATTTCTGAATGAGTTATGACTTCAAAAGATATTTCAAGATCAGTTACCTCTTTTAAGAGGGTAGTTTGAGAAATTATCTCAAACCAGAGGAAAAGTTATGTTTTTAAACATATGACAATGACTGTATATTATTGGGAGTAGTATTGAGCACCGATATGGGACGAGTTCAGACAACTCAAGTCCTCACAAACCATGTATGCCAGCATGGGTAAAGGGTCATACTTTTTAGATGATTCCTTATTGTTTTTTAAGCATAGCTTAGTGGATCCACTTAGTTGAGGTGTCCTATATCCCGGCAGGGTATAGGACAATTGTGGTAGTATGGGCTAGACATTGTATCATCATGTAGCTCATAGTGATGTTTATCGGTTAGAGAATCTCCCAATAGAGTTAAAGTGTATTTTTATATATCACTTATTATATTGAGTTTAGAGATGAGAAAGTATTTTGTAAAGCTTTAAATGTTTTATCTCCATTATTTCATTACATTCAGCTTGAGTACATTGCTATCTATTTTAGTCCTTTCTTTTAAGTTATTTGTTATTCAGATATATCACATACTCGTACATTCAATGTACTGATGACATTGGACCTGCATCTTTTAATGATGTAGATACAGGTTCTTAGGTACCTCAACAAGATACTGTTGAGATCACTTCATCCGCTCGTTAACTTTCGAGTGAGGTCTCCTTGCTTTCGGAGGACTCCAATTTTATTAACTACTAGTAGTAGTTCTTGTGAGGAGTCGTGGGTCTTGTCCCAACACTCATCTTTGTATAGTAGAGGCTTTATAGATAGACAATTTTGGAGAGTCTTTCAGTTTGAGATATTTTTTTCAAACTTATGTTTTATACTCAATATACTTTGTGAAGTTTTAAGATTAAATAAACTGTTTTTAAATTTTTCTTTCAATTTGATGCTTATGTATGATTGAGTTAGTCTTCCGCTTGTAGTCAGCCAGGATGAGGGTTCACTTGTGGGCCAACAATGGTTCTGGAGTGTCGGCCACGTCCAAGGTGTAGGCTCGGGTCGTGACAAACTTGGTATCAGAGTACAGAGTTCAAATGTCCTAGGGTGTTTATAAAGCCATGTCAGTAGGGTATTGTTTATGGTTTTGAGGGGCCCACTTCTGTATACGAGGGACTATAGACATTTAAGAAAGTTTCCCTTCTTTCATACTCTAAATCATGTAATAGAACTATGTCATAAGGAACTTATTCATACTCATGCATTTCTCAGATCCATTTGATTACCCCTCATACTAAAGGTGGTTAAAAAGTGAAGCCCAACATCCTTATCGATGATTTACTCTCAGCAAGAGTCTTGAGAAAGTCATAAGACTTTAGAGGGGAATGAGAGAAGCCCATGAGTAAGTTTAAGTTTTGAGATTTTAAAGAATGCAGTCTTATTCATAAGGTTAAAGCGAGATGTCTCTTTTCTCTAAACCTTATTTCAGTTGAGACCCCTATGAGGAAGGTGTGTTTTAGAGCTTGGATAGTAATTGCACCTAAAAAGATAGTATGCGTTATGAGATTATAAGCAGTAGTAGTAGGAGTGCCCAAAGTTAGAAGAATGCATGCAAAGGTTCAGTAATCTAAGAAATGGAGATAGTTATGAGGCAAGCTATGTTATTATAGTCATGCACCCAGTAGGTTATTAATGAGGAGTTTTAACTTATGGGTAGACTAAGAAGTAATAATTTTGTATAGAGGTCATGATAGAAGGTAGAGGAATAGTTACTAGTTAGGATGAGTTATACTATACTTTAACTAGAAAGAAGATTATGATGATGTGTCATAGTGTTAGTAATGACCAAGTGTAGGTGTTGAATAGAAGAGCGGGAGTATTCATGAGGTGATATCTCTAAGCTAGGCTTATGATCTTTAAGGGAAAGCCCATAATATTCAAAGGGTTATAGAACAAATTAGGCAATGATGTATAGTGAATGAGTAAATAGTACTTAAGTTGTGAAATTGAATGTGATGATAATTCATAAGTATCTAGATAGAGAGATAAAGACAGACCACTTGTCATGAGATTTTAGTGGGCGAGTGTTTCTTAATTTGTATCTAGTAGTTGTAAGTTCGTATAGTAAGCAAACAATCATATTGATATTTGGGTTTAGTACTAAACATTATTCTTCAATTTGAAATGAGAGTGGTGGTAAAAATGAATGGAAACATGAAGGTTATGATGTTAGTTCGAGATCTAATGTGGTAGATTTGACTTAGAGTTAGGTAAGAAATTAAGGTTTTACTTTTTACACGTGTGAGTGGTACAAGTATGAGATTCTAACTTTTAGATGAGAGCAATGAATTGTGGCTAAGTCATTAGATTAACAAGATAATTAAGAGGTGAACCCGAGATCGTATGTAGTTAGACGAGGTTCCAATTAAGTTAATGATTATTTTTCAAGTGTGCCTAGATAGTATAATTGAGCTATTAATGTGTAATAGGCTAAGGTACGCATTAATTTTCTTCCCTTAAAATCTATATGAAGCAGCCTTATAAGCCATTGAGAAGAGGTTAAGAGAAGCATCTTAGAAAGAAGTCTTAGAAGGAGTCTTAGTACTTGCTTATGGAGAGTTCAGTAGTCATGAGATAAGACTTTTCTGAGTATTAAAGTAAATGGAATGTAGACCAGTTTAGAGATGATAAGAATAGATCCAGGCTTTAGAGTGTCAACTCCATACCTAAGGGGGAGATGATAAGATGAGAAATCAAGTCAAGTGTTGAGGATGAGATAGTGATGTCTTCAGGAATTTTTTTTAGAGATATATCAATCCGTTCATAATCTTGCGTATTCCTCAAATGAAGTTATTGCAATATATTGTTGATATTCCTAATATTAGAATTGTGTCTATGACCTATGCTCATGCACTTCAGAGAGATTCACATCTATTCTGAGTTTCAAGAATGAGGGGCAAAGACTTTAGCCCATGGATCTCAATCTTATCCATAAAGTTATGGATATAAGCCTCATGATATGAACTTATTAATATAAGCACTCATGTCTCATAGTATGCCAGTCTTGCGAACTCATGATTGACTCTAAATGGCTATCAACATAATGTTATGTGATGCATATTCTTATATCAAATATGTCGAATGAATCGTGCTTATGATCTTTTGACCTAAAGTCAATGATCCTTTAAGTTGAGAGTGGTGTTGTTGATAGTAGTGGTGTGATGATAGAGAAAAGGATAAATATTTTCTTATTGTGATAGTTCTTGTATGTTTATTCAATCTAAGGTTATAATTATGGAGGGAGAACGAGATAAGGTATGAGTAATAAGGCAGTTCCTGGTAATAATGCATGAAAGTTCTGTTGGTAGAAGTGGAGAGAAAATGAGGAATTCTTAGAGGAGTGGTTAGTAGGAGTCCATGGAGTGGTTATAGTACTAGGCTTGAATGTGTTGTTGGTAACATGTGGACAATGCGTAATACATTAGGTGTTTCGTGATGTGAGCACAAGTTTAGCTGAATGTATTGGTAATGAGTAGTGTTCTTGGGATGCGATTCCCTATAGAGGTATAAAACCTGAATCTCATGATTTAAATTAGAATAATCAATCACCTTATGTTAAGTAATTTGTGATTTTGAGTTAAACTGGAATATGGTAAGAGTAACTCATTTCCCTTTCATTTAACCGTCATTCAAAGACAAATGATCCCAAGGGGAAGATATTGTAATACCCCAAAAAAAATTAAGTTGTAACATCTCGTTATTCGAAAGAACTAGAAAGAGTAAGAATTAGAAAGAGTCATTTTTGGAAAGAATGAAAATCTGGAAATTTGCTTAAGTTAAGTTAAGAATGAGTTTTGGGTCAACTTCAAATAACCATAACTCCTAGATCATGATGAGTTAGGTGTGGTTCCAGATACCGTAGGAAATATCGTTGAATCATCTTTCCAACGCCGCTAAGTTTGCGCGTTTTCAAGTTTGTATGAGTCAGATATGCCCATTGGAAGTTAGGTTGTCTGAATAAGGAAAGTCCAATCCGGATTTTGGATGGGTAGTTTGGTATTTTCCATACCCAACTTAATTAGTTCATTTTTGGTAATTACTTTAAGGTCTAAACTGATAGGATTCAGTTTACGCTTTTGAAAACTAGAGTTAGGGTTTTTGGAGAAAGAACGCAAGAGGAGAATAGAGGAGAAAAAAGCCAAGATCATCATTCATAAGGATTTCGCTTCTGGATTTCATCAAGGGGTGATCCCTACGAGGTATGTGAGATCCCATAGCGATGGATTAGTTCACCCACGCGCCAATCATGATATATTTCAGTGAATTTAAGTCTTTGAAAGTTTAGAAATTTAATTATTGATGGGTTGGTTGAAATTCCTTTGAGTTCTTGTTTCATTGAAATTGTTGAGGAGTTGTTTGATCCAAATTCATGTAATTAGGTGTGATTTCGAGTAATCTGTCATACTTTGAACATATAATCGATTTTAAGTGTTTGGGGAAAGAACCAACTGAAATTAGAGGGTTTAGAGATGAAAAACGAAGAAGAAAAGTCGGGGAGCACCTGGGTAGGGCCCGCCCCTCACAGAGCCACAAGAAGGGGTCTCTGAATTTTGACCTATGGGGAGCCGCCCCAGACAAAGCGCCCCAAGTCACTCTCTGAATTTCAATAGTTGGCGCCCCGCGCCTCTCAGAGTGCCAGGGACGCTAGTTCTTCCCATTCTTCCCCCATCTTTCCGTACTAGTTTCTTAGCAATGTACCTATGTTTTCTAGTTGATTCCAACAGTCTTAGGTACATCTAAACATCACGAAATCATCCATAAACATGAGATCATGAACCTTGAATCCATAATTACATTCAAGGAAACCTAAGATCAAAGTCAAGAGAAGTAAGACTCAAGTCAAGAGAAGTTCTTAGAGTTTTCCAAATGTTTTAACTTTGTTTTAAGACTTAAAGTTCATGTTGAGTAAAGAGTAAAGATTAAAGGTTGAAGTTTATTTCTTAAAAAGTATATGGAGACTATGTATTCCCAAAGAGTTTAAAATGTTTTTACATTTAGACAAGAGAAGGAAGCCTTGATTTTCGAAGAACCTTTGAGCTAGTTTTATGAAAAGAGCAAACACTTTCACAATTAAGCAACAGAGGAAACTTTGATTTCCAAGATAGCCCTTGAGCTAAGTTTTTGAGCAATTAACTCGAATCACAGAAAGAAGTATATTTTTAAACATACGAGCTAGTATCATATTTTGGGAGTAGTATTGAGCACCGATATGAGGGAGAGTTCAAACAACTCACAACCCCCATAAACCGTGTAGCCATCATTGATAGAAAAGGGTCATACTTTTTAGATGATTCCTTAGTAATTTTTAGCATAGACTAGTGGATCCACTTAGTAGTCAGGTTCTATACCCTTGGTAAGGTATAGGACGGCCCTGGCAGCGTTAGGCAAAACGTTGTATCATCACAATAGCACTTACGTGATGGTTGTCGATTAGAGAAACTCCCACAGAACTAATTATATTCTTATATACACAATTTATTTGTATTTCTAAATACATTTCAGAGTTATTTTGTATCTTTGCATACACACAGAATTGACATACATGTTTTAAAAGCTTTTCTTTATATTGCACTTGTTTTATACTGCTTTATATTGAAATGAGTTCAATTAAGTTGAGTTGAATTGAGCCAGGTAAGTTCTTCAGTTCCTTTCAAGCTTATGTCTTGTGTAGAATTCCACTCGCATACTCGTACATTCAATGTTCTCATGCAAGTTGACTTGCATCTTCTAATAAAGCAGACAAAGGTAACCGGGATAAGCATCCAGCGTATCATTGACTCTAGTTGAGCTCCAGATTTTATTGGTGAGATTCCTTGCTTCCCGAGGATCCCTTTTCATTGCTTTCAGTATTAGTTAATTCATTAGGATGTCGTGGACCTATCCCGACATCCATCTCAGTTGTTTAGAGGCTTCATAGACAGACACTCAGATGTTAGTTCATTCGTCATTATCTTGTTATTGGCTTATGTTTAGATTTGAGTTGCCAATTTGGCTAAGTTAAATATTTATCTCTGAAACATTATGAGTTTAGTTTTGAGACTGCTGAGTTATCTTTTATTTTGGTTCTCTTCTTAATGCTTAAAAGTCTTCCGATGAGTAAGTAAGTCAGACCAAGGGTTTGCTTGGGGAGAGCAATGGTTCTCGAGTGCGAGTCCCACCCAGGGTGTAGGCTCGAGGCGTGACAAACTTGGTATCAGAGCACAGAGTTCAAGAGTCCTATGGAGTGTATGAAGTCGTGTCTGTAGAGTCCTAGTTATCGGTGTGAAGCGTGCGGCATCTATAATTAAGAGGCTACAACACTTAGGAAATTATCTCACTTCTTTCACACTCATTTCGTGCGTTAGATATTGATCTTTAAAAAATTTCTTCTAACACGTGCTTGCGCGTGTCTTTCAGATCATGCATCAACGAAGAGTTGTCAAAGTTCATCCAGCTACAAGGAATGTTGAACCACAGGAAAAAGGGGAACCTAATGCACCACATGTGCAACCCCAAGGAGAGGTCACCAATGTTGAGTTATGTGAGGTTATATGGATATTGAGCCAAGTTGTGACAAATCAAGCTGGACAATTGAGAGGGAATCATCAGGAAGTGGTTGATACTTTGAGGATCTGTGATTTCTTAAGGATGAATCCTCCAAGCATCATGGGTTCAAGTGTTACTGAAGATCTTGAGAACTTTGTGGAAGAGCTTGAGAAGGTTTTCAAAATCATGCATGTTGCTGACACTGAGAGGGTGGATTTAGTTTCATACCATATGAAGGGTGTCGCTAGGATATGGTTCGTCTAATGGAAGAACAACCGAGCTAAGGGAGCACCACCGGTGAGTTGGGCTTATTTTGAGGAGGCCTTTTTTGGGTGTTTCTTCCCCCGAGAACTGAAAGAGGTTAAGGTATGAGAGTTCCTCACACTTAAGTAGGATTCTTTGAGCGTTTATGAGTATAGTGTGAGGTTCACACAACTTTCTCGATATGCTTCGGAGATGGCTGCTGACATGAAGAGCAGAATGAGTTTGTTTGTTGCTGGGCTATCTTGTCTGTCGAATAAGAAAGGTAAAGATGCAATGCTAATAATTGATATGGATATGGCAAGATTGATGGTCTATGTGCAGCAGGTTGAGGAAGAGAAGCTGAGGGATAGAGAAGAGCTTAAGAATAAGAGAGCTAAGACAGGGAATGAGTCCGGACAGCAGAAGAATAATGCCAACCGGTCATCCTTCCAAGAGAAACAGAAGGGACCTGCTCCATCATCTACTAGTGCACCTGCACCTAAGAACAAAAGTGAGTATAATAGTCAGAATTTCAGAGCCAAACCTGCCTATTTTCAGGGTAGTATGGCACAAGGGGGTAGTAAGCCTCATGCATGCACTAAGTGTGGTAGTAACCACTCAGGTACATGCCGTGAGGGCTCCACTGGTTGTTTCAAGTTTGGCCAGAATGGTCATTTCATGCGAGAATGTCCAAAGAATAAGCAGGGTACTGGTAATAGGGGCAATAGACCCCAGTCTTCTTCAGTTGCTCCACCAGACGGAGCTACTTCAGGTACTGGCGGAGGAAAAATCTGCCTATATGCTATCACAAGTCGCCAAGAGCAAGAGGATTCGCCAGATCTTGTTACTGGTATGATCCAAGTCTTTAACTTTAATGTTTATGCTTTGCTAGACTCAGGAGCGAGTTTATCCTTTGTAACTCCATATGTTGTGATGAATTTTGATGTTATTTCTGAGCAACATAGTGAACCCTTCAGTGTTTCTACACCTGTTGGTGAGTCTATTCTAGCAGAGAGAGTCTATCGTGATTGTCCCATTTTCTTCCATCACAAGAGTACCATGGATGATTTAGTTGAGTTAGACATGGTAGATTTTGATGTCATTCTTGGTATGGACTGGCTTCATGCCTGTTATGCCTCAGTTGATTCTAGAACTTGAGTTGTCAAGTTTCAGTTTCCAAATAAGCCAGTCTTAGAGTGGAAAAGCAGTTCAGTAGTGCCTAAGGGTCGTTTCATTTCGTACCTTAAGGCAAGAAAGTTAGTTTCTAAGGGGTGTGTCTATCACTTAGTCTGAGTTAATGACTCTAGGGTTGAGATACCTCCAATTCAGTCAATTCTAGTAGTAAAAGAGTTTCCAGAAGTCTTTCCAGATGATCTACTTGGAGTCCCTCCTGAGAGAGAGAGACTTCGTTATAGATGTTTTCCTAGATACTCGTCCTATATCTATTCTACCGTATAGAATGGCTCCAGCATATTTGAAAGAGCTTAAAGAACAGTTGAAAGATCTCCTTGATAAGGGCTTTATTCGACCAAGTGTCTCACCTTGGGGCACTCTGACCTTGTTTGTAAGGAAGAAGGATGGTTCCCTTAGGATGTGTATAGATTACCATCAATTGAACAAGGTTACCATCAAGAACAAATACCTTCTTTCGAGAATTGATGATCTTTTCGATCAACTTCAGGGTGCCACCTATTTCTCTAAGATAGATCTCAGATCTGGCTACCATCAGTTAAGAGTAAGGTAATGTGATATTCCAACGACAACTTTCAAAACCCGTTATGGCCATTATGAGTTTCTGGTCATGTCCTTTGGTTTGACCAATGCACCTGCAACATTCATGGACCTTATGAATAGAGTATTCAAACCTTATTTAGATATGTTTGTTATCGTCTTCATTGATGACATACTAATCTATTCAAGAAATGAAGAAGATCATGCTAGCCATCTCAGAATAGTTCTCCAAACTCTAAAAGATAGAGAGTTGTATGCTAAGTTCTCAAAATGTGAGTTTTTGCTTGAGTCTGTGGCATTCTTAGGCCACATTGTGTTTGGAGAAGGAATTAAAGTTGATACTCAGAAAATAGAGGCAGTGCAGAATTGACCTAGACCCATATCTCCAACTGATATTAGGAGTTTCTTGGGTTTAGCTGGCTATTATAAAAGGTTTGTAGAAGGGTTCTCATATATTTCATCCCCTTTAACCAAGTTGACTCAGAAGACAGTTAAGTTTAAATGGTCTGAAGCTTGTGAGAAAAGCTTTTAGGAATTGAAAAAGAAGTTGACTACTACCCTAGTGTTGACCTTACCGGAAAGTATGCAAGGATTTGTGGTCTATTGTGATGCGTCTAGTGTTGGTTTGGGTTGTGTGTTGATGCAGAATGGAAAGGTTATAGCTTATGCCTCCAGACAACTGAAAGTTCATAAGAGAAACTACCCAATTCATGATCCTGAATTGGCTGTCATGGTTTTTACTTTGAAAATATGGCGCCATTATCCTTATGGTGTTCATGTGGATGTGTTCACCGATCACAAGAGCCTTCAGTATGTGTTTACTCAGAAAGAGCTTAATCTCAGACAAATGATGTGGTTGGAATTACTTAAGGATTATGGCATGAGTATTATTTATCACATAGGTAAGGATAATGTTGTTGTTGATGCCTTTAACAGGTTGTGTATGGGTAGTACCACCCATTTTGAGGAAGATGAAAAAGAGTTAGCAAAAGATGTTCGTAGACTTGCACAATTGGGAGTTCGACTAATGGATTCTACAGAAGGAGGAGTGGTGGTGATGAATGGGGCTGAATCATCATTAGTGTCAGAAGTAAAAGAGAAGTAGGACCAAGATCCTATTTTGCTTGAACTAAAGGCAAATGTTCATAAGCAAAAGTATTGGCTTTTGAACAAGGGGGGATGTTGTATTGAGGTATCAAGGTAGATTGTGTGTACCAAGGGTAGATGAACTTCAAGAAAGGATTATGGAGGAAGCTCATAGCTCCATATATTCTATTCATTTGGGTTCCACAAAGATGTATCGTGATTTGAGAGAAGTTTATTGGTGGATTAGTATGAAAAAAGGCATTGCAGAGTTTGTGGCTAAGTGTCTGAATTGCCAACAAGTTAAAGTAGAGCACCAAAGGCAAGGCGGTATGGCTCAGAATATAGAACTTCCAATATGGAAGTGGGAGATGATCAATATGGACTTCATCACAGGATTACCAAGGTCTCGTAGGTAGCATGATTCTAATTGGGTGATTGTCGATAGAATGACAAAATCAGCCCACTTTTTGCCGGTAAAGACTAACCATTCAACAGAGGACTATGCCAAGTTGTATCTTCAAGAAGTGGTTAGACTTCATGGAGTTCCGGTCTTTATTATTTCAGACAGAGGTGCGCAATTTACTGCATAGTTTTGGAAGTCATTCCAAAAAGGCTTGGGTTCAATGGTGAATTTAAGTACTGCCTTTCTTCCTCAGACAGATGGGAAAGAAGAGCGCACTATTTAGACCTTAGAGGATATGTTGAGGGATTGTGTGATTGATTTCAAAGGTAATTAGGATGATCACCTACCTCTCATCAAGTTCGCTTACAATAATAGTTACCACTCTAGCATCCAAATGGCTCCGTATGAAGCTCTTTATAGGAGAAGATGAAGATCTCTTATTGGATGGTTTGAAGTTGGTGAAGCAGGGTTGATAGGACCATATGTAGTTCATCAAGCTATGGAGAAGTTGAAAGTGATTCGACAGAGGTTCAAAAAGTGCAGAGTCGTCAGAAATCCTACACTGATGTTAGGAGATGGGAGTTAGAGTTTGAAGTAGATGATTGGGTCTACTTGAAAGTTTCACCAATGAAGGGTGTTATGAGATTTGGTAGGAAGGGGAAGCTTAGTCCCCGGTATATTAGCCCTTACAGAATATCAAAAGTGGTAGGTAATGTAGCTTATGAGTTGAAGCTACCACAAAAGTTAGTCGCGGGTCATCTAGTATTCCACATCTCCATGTTGAAGAAGTTCATGGTCGATCCTTCATTGATCATACCAACTGAAGATATTGGGATCAAGGATATCTTATCTTATGAAGAGATTCCGAATCAGATTCTAGATCGTCAAGTTCGCAAGTTGAGGACTAAGGAAGTAGCATCAGTCAAAGTTCTTTGGAGGAATCAGTTTATTGAGGAAGCTACTTGGGAAGCTGAGGAAGATATGAAGAAGAGATATCCACATCTCTTTGAGTCCAGAGAAATTCCAGATCAAGGTACTAATTTTCTTCTTAGTACTCTTTAATTGATATACTTGATGTTTTAGATTTGATTGTTGGGTGTTTGAGATAAATGTTAAATGTTACTCCCTTAGCCTAGTAATAGTAATCTCATTCGAGGACGAAGGTTTCCAAGGGGGAGATATTGTAACATCTCGCTATTCGAAAGAACTAGAAAGAGATAGAATTAGAAAGAGTTATTTTTGGACAGAATGAAAATCTGGAAATTTGCTAAGTTAAGTTAAGGATTTAGGTGTGTTTCCAGATACCGTGGGAAAGATCGTTGAATTATCTTTCCAACGCCGCCGATTTTGCGCGATTTCGAGTTCGTATGAGTGAGATATGCCCATTGGAAGTTGGGTTGTTTGAATAAGGAAAGTCCAATCCGGATTTTGGAAGGGTAGTTTGGTCTTTTCCATATCCAACTTAATTAATTCTTATTTGGTAATTATTTTAAGGTCTAAAATGATAGGATTCAGTTTACACTTTTGAAAACTAGAGTTAGGATTTTTGGAGAAAGAACGCAAAAGGAGAAGAGAGGAGAAAAGAGCCAAGATCATCGTTCATAAGGATTTCACTTGTGGATTTCATCAAGGGGTAATCCCTACGCGGTATGTGAGATCACATAGCGATGGGTTAGTTCACCCACACGCCAATAATGATTTATTTCAGCAAATTTAAATCTTTGAAATTTTAGAAATTGAATTCTTGATGAGATGGTTGAAGTTCCTTTGAGTTCTTGTTTCATTGAAATTGTTGAGCAGTTGTTTGATCCAAATTCTGTAATTAGGTGTTATTTCAAGTTGAATCTGTCATACTTTGAACATATAATCGATTCTAAGTGTTTGGGGAAAGAATCAACTGAAATTAGAGGGTTTACGGATGAAAAACGAAGCAGAATAGTCGGGGAGCACCTAGGTAAGGCCCTGGGGCGTCGCCTCTCTCAGAGCCCCAAGAAGGGGTCTCTGAATTTTGACCTCTGAGGCGCCGCTCCAGCAAGAGCGCCCCAAGTCACTCTCTGAATTTCAAGGGTTGGCACCCCGCGCCTCTCAGAACGCCAGGGACGCCAATTCTTCCCATTCTTCCCCCATCACTCCGTACTAGTTTCTTAGAAATGTACCTATGTTTTCTAGTTGATTCCAACACTCATAGGTACATCTAAACATCATGAAATCATCCATAAACATGAGATCATGAACCTTGAATCCATAATTCAATTCAAGGAAAGCAAAGATCAAAGTCAAGAGAAGTAAGACTCAAGTCAAGAGAAGTTCTTAGAATTTTCCAAAAGTCTTTTCGAAATGTTTTAACTTAGTTTTAAGACTTAAAGTTCATGTTGAGTAAAGAGTAAAGAGTATACGTTGAAATTCATTTCTTCAAAAGTATATGGGGACTATGTATTCCCAAAGAGTTTAAAATGTTTTCACATTTAAACAATAGAAGGAAACCTTGATTTTCAAAGAGCCTTTGAGCTAGTTTTCAGAAAAGAGCAAACGCTTTCACAATTAAGCAAGAGAGGAAACTTTGATTTTCAAAATAGCCCTTAAGCTAAGTTTTTAAGCAATTATCTCAAATCACAGAAAGATGTATATTTTTAAACATAATATCTAATATCATATTTTGGTAGTAGTATTGATCACCGATATGGGGGAGAATTCAGACAACTCACAGCCCCCATAAACCTTGTAGCCATCATGGGTAGAAAAGGGTCATACTTTTTAGATGATTCCATAGTGCCTTTTATCATACACTAGTGGATCCACTTAGTAGTCAGGTTCTATACCCTCGAAAACGTATAGGATGGCCCTGGCAGCGTGAGGAAAAATGTTGTTTCATCAAAATAGCTCGTACGTGATGGTTGTCGGTTAGAGAAACTCCCACAAAAGTAATTGTATTCTTATATACACAGTTTATTTGTATTTATAAATACATTTCAGAGTTATTTTGTTTGCATACATACATAATTGACATCCATGTTTTAAAAGCTTTTATTTATATTGCACTTGTTTTATACTACTTTATATTGAAATGAGTTCAATTAAGTTGAGTTGAGCCAAGTAAGTTCTTCAGTTCCTTTCAAGCTTATGTCTTATTTAGAATTCCACTCGCATGCTCGTACATTCAATGTATTGATGCCGGTTGGCCTGCATCTTCTTATGATGCAGACACAGGTAACCAGGATCAGCATCCCGCATCGTTGATTCTAGTTGAGCTCCAGAGTTTTTTGGTAAGCCTCCTTGCTTCCGGAGGATCCCTTTTCATTGCTTTCAGTATTAGTTAGTTCATTGGGATGTCCTGGGCCTGTCCCGACATCCATCTCAGTTGTTTAGAGGATTTATAGATAGACGGTCAGATGTTAGTTCATTCGTCATTATCTTATTATTGGGTTATGATCAGATGTGAGTTGCCAATTTGGCTAAGTTAAATGTTTATTTCTGAAACATTATGAGTTTAGTTTTGAGACTGCTGAGTTATCTTATATTTTGGTTCTCTTCTTAATGCTTAAAAGTCTTCCGCTGAGTAAGTAAGTCAGGCCAAGGGTTCACTTGGGGCCAGCAATGGTTCTCGAGTGCCAGTCCCGCCCAGGGTGTAGGCTCGGGGCATGACATAAGCTAAGGCCCGAACTATTCTTTATTTGCATATAAGGTCTTATCGGGTTATTCTTAAATTGCTCATATTTGTAAAGGTAAATTTTTTAGTGTGGGAATGAATTTGAATATCTATTAAGGTCACTAAAAACTCCTAGCACAAATTTGATTTTCCAATAATTTCCTTCTTTCCAACTACAATTACTCCCTACGATTATGAATCACTAATGAAAATCGTAATTCTTTGCGATAGAGATTTCAAGAAGCTAATTCAAGAATCTCAAGAAAGGTTTTCTGTATTGTTCTCCTTCAAGCTAGGGTTGCAAGGCTTCTAACCAAGTTCTTTTTCAAAAACCTTGTTCTTTTTCAAAAACCTTGTTCTTCCATATATCTAAGGCTATCATAGTGTTGGACTAGTTCGTTCTCACGCCCTTTATCTACTTTCAAATCAGTAAAAGAGAAATCTAGGATTCTACCCCTAAATTTGAGTATTCTTCAAATAAGTTGATTTGAGTTCTTAAGTTCCTTTTAATTATTGAAATTTTATTCCTAATTATTGAATTGCTTTATGTTATGCACTAAAATTCTTGAATTGATTCGTTCATGTCTATATTTCAGCATGAACCCTATGAATTGAGTATTTTTTAGAGGAGAAATATTGTTGAGTTATGAGTTTCGAGTTCTTGAGTCCTTGAGTTCTGAGTATTGAGTTGAGTCGTTCAGGTCCATAATTCCACATAAACCCTATGATTTGAGTTATAAATTTTGAAAAGATATTTAAAGCCAACACTTGAGTTCTTAAACTAAGTTTTGAGAAAGTAGAGATGAGTTTTGAGAAGAGAGTTTCTAAAACATGATTAGTATGACAATCGAGTATGCCATCAATGTATGAACAGTATGGTATCTAGATATACCATCAATATTTATGCAGTATGACTTCCTGAGTCATCAATGATCATATTAAAATATGATTTTGATATGCTTTTGAGAAAGAGTTTTCAAGTATGAATTGAGTAAGAGTATAAGGGGACTATGTATTCCTAGAGGCATCAATTTTTACTTTGAGAAAGTAGAAACTAAGATTTCTAAATGAGTTATGAGTTCAAAAGATATTTCAAGAGCAGTTACCTCTTTTAAGAGGGTAGTTTGAGCAATTCTCTCAAACCAAAGGAAGAGTTATGTTTTTAAACATATGAGCATGAGTATATATTATTGGGAGTAGTATTGAGCACCGATATGGGATGACTTCAGACAACTCAAAGTCTTCATAAACCATGTATGCCAACATGGGCAAAGGGTCATATTTTTTAGATGATTCCTTATTGCTTTTTAAGTATAGCTTAGTGGATCCACTTAGTTGAGGTGTCCTATACCCCAGCAAGGTATAGGACAGTTTTGGCAGCATGGGCAAGACATTGTATCATCATGTAGCTCATAGTGATGGTTGTCGCTTAGAGAATCTCCCAATAGAGTTAAAGTATATTTTTATATATCATTTATTATGTTGAGTTCAGAGATGAGAAAGTATTTCGTAAATCTTTAAATGATTTAACTCCTTTATTTCTTTTCACTTCGCTTGATTATCTATTTCATTCCTTTCTTTCAGTTATTTGTTATTCAGTTATATTACATACTCATACATTTAATGTACTAATATCATTCGAGTTACCAATAGTAGTTCTTTTGAGGTGTCGCGGGTCTTGTCCAACCACTCATCTTTGTATAGTAGATGCTTCATAGATAGACAGTATTGGAGAGTCTTTCAGTTTCAAATATTTTATTTATAACTTATGTTTCATATTCAGTATATTCAGTGAAGTTTTAAGATTCAATAAGCCATTTTTAAACTTTTCTTTCAATTTGATGCTTATGTATGCTTGAATTAGTCTTTCGCTTGTAGTCAGATCAGGTTCACTTGGGGGCCAGCAATGGTTCTCGAGTGTCGGACATGTCCAGAGTGTAGGCTTTGGTTGTGACATAATACCACACTTGTTAATTTAATTCCTCACCTCTTTAAGTCAAACCTTCCGAATCAAATCTCAAAACTAACAGCATCACCCACTAATACCTCATGACAAATAGTCAATCTTTATCTCCCAGTTTACCTATTTATACATTATCATCACAACCTTTTTTCACAACCTAACTACAATTTACCCATTCACTATACATCCTTTCTTAATCAGTTCTATAACTCTTTAACCTATTGGAAATTAGGACACTTAGCCACGAAGTCTGCTATCTCCCTTTTCATGTCGCTCCACTAAAAGACTTCCCGTAGATCACGGTACATCATAGTGGCACCTGGATGAATGGAATACCTGGAGTTATGAGCCCCTGTAAGGATCTGCTTCTGTAACTCACCCACATTATGGACGCATAAGCGACCCTGGTAACGAAGTACTCCATCCCTCTCTTGGGAGTAGACCTCAACTTTCTGATGACAAACTGCACCTTTCAACTGAAGTAATAAAGGATCACTATATTGTTTTTCTTTAACCTCCCCTACCAATGACAATTTTGATCGATTCTGAACTATCACCCCACTATCTGATGTATCCGTAAGGCAAAACCCTATGCGAGCAAGCCAGTGAACATCTTTGGCTAGCTCTTTTGTTTCATCCTCAACATGTGCTACACTACCCATAGACAGCCTGTTGAGAGCAACAGCCACTACATTGGCCTTACCAGGATGGTAAAGCACATTCATGTCATAGTCTTTGAGGAATTCAAGTCATCTCCTCTGATAAAGATTCAACTCTTTCTGGGTGAACACATACCGAAGGCTCTTATGATCTGTGAATACATCAACATGAACACCATACAAATAGTGTCTCCAAATCTTTAGGGAAAATACTACGACTGCAAGCTCAAGGTCATGAGTCTGGTAGTTCTTCTCATGAACCCTAAGTTGTCTAGAAGAATAAGGTATGACCTTACTTGTTGCATCAACACACAACCTAGGCCGACCCTGGATGCATCACAATAAATCACATAACAGTCTGAACCATCTTGTAGAGTTAAGATGGGAGTTGTTGTCAACCTAGTCTTCAGTTCTGAGAAGCTTTTCTCACACTCATCTGACCACTGAAATTTGACATTTTTTTGAGTCAACTTGGTCAATGGGGAAGCTATGGATGAAAATCCTTCAACAAATCTTCTGTAATAACCGCCCAAGAAACTTTTGATATTTGTTGGGGAGGTGGGTCTGGGCTAGAGTTGTACTACCTGAATTTTCTGAGAATGAATCCCTTCGTTGGACACCACATGACCAAGGAAAGCGATGGACTGTAGCAAAAATTCACATTTGATGAACTTAGCGAATAGCTGGCGATCTTTGAGAGTTTGCAGAACAAATCTTAGATGAGTCTCATGCTCCTCCTCATTCCAAGAATAAATGATGATATCATCAATAAAGACGATGATGAACAAGTCCAAATACTATTTGAACACCCTGTTCATTAAGTCCATGAAAGCTGCAAGAGCATCAGTTAGTCCAAAAGACATATCTACAAATTCATAAGGACCATACCGAGTTCTGATAGTTGTCTTCGGAATGTCACTATCTCTGACTCTGAGCTAATGATATTCGAACCTGAGGTCTATCTTAGAAAAGCAATTAGCACCCTGAATTTTGTCAAACAAGTCATCAATCTGTGGGATGGGATACTTATTCTTGATTGTGACTTTGTTCAACTACTGATAGTCGATGCACATTCTGAGCGAACCATCTTTATTTTTAACGAACAACACTGGAACACCCCATGGAGAGATACTAGGTCTAATGAAGCCCTTATCTGGAAGGTCTTTTAACTGTTCCTTAAATTCCTTAAGCTCGGCTGGAGCCATGCTATAAGGAGGAATCAAAATGGGCTGGGTATCTGGGAGAAGATCTATTCCAAAGTAGTTTCCCTTTCGAGAGGGACTCCGGAAAGATCTTCTGGAAACTCATTTATTTCTGGGACTGACTTAAGAGTTGGGGTCTCGGAGTTTGAATCCTTAACCCGAACAAAATGATAGACATACCCTTTGGAAATCATTTCCTTAAGGTAAGAGATGAATCGACCCATAGGCAATGAGCTACTACCCTTCTATTCTAAGACTCGCTCGTTTGGAAACTGAAATCGAGCGATCTTAGTTCTACAATCGACTCAGGCATAATAGGAATGTAGCCAATCCATGCCTAGAATTATATCAAAATCTACCATTTATAACTTTACAAGATCTGCTGAGGTGACTTTCAGAGAGACTGTGATAGGGCAATTTATGTATACCCGTCTAGCTATAACTGGGTCACCAACTAGAGTAGAGACTGAGAAGGGTTCTTAGAGAGTTTATGGATTGACACCGAAGTTTACTACTATATAAGGAATTACAAAAGACAGTGTAGCCCTTGGATCTAACAATGCATAAACATCTAAATGAAAGACTCGTAATATAGTACTGACCACATCAGGAGAATCTTCCTGGTCCTGGCGATCTTGGATAGCATATAACCTATTATGGCGTTGTTTTCCACCTGTACCAGACGAAGCGCCCTACTGAGTTGGGCATCCTGCTGGTAATGCCGGAGCTATAGACTGAACCCTATTGTTGTTACCTCCTTGCCCCTTCCTGGCAGAAGGGAAATCTTTCAACCTATGGCCAGACTGACCACACCGAAAGTACTCTTCCTTGCCTGCAAGACACTCGCCCAGATAGTTCTTACCACACTTTGGACAAGTTGGGTAAGTCTTGTTACCTGAAGCACCCCCTCCCCTGGAAAACTTGGAGCCTGATGCACTACCCTTCTGACCCTGTCGAAACCTGGGGGATGGAGCACTAGTTGATGAAGGTGTTGCGGTTGTAGACCTCTGTTGAAAGCTGCCGCAAGTCCAAGTTTTGGCAAAACTCAAAAGCTAAAACATGTAATTACACCAACTCTAAACAGAAATGTGAAAACTCGAACCAATCATCACACTGGACCTAAATGACCATTTTGGAGCTGATGGAACTGACAAAATTCCAATTCAAAAATTAAGCTTCCAAAACTCAAAACTTGCACTAAACTCAACTGAACACATCGGGGAGCTTTCCACCCAGCCCAGCACCACACACAAGCTATAAGGAAGTTACGGGAAGGGGAAAATAGGGAAAGCATGCATAAAAAATAGAAATGACCCTGAGGGTCATAACAAAATATATTTT